>JABFPM010000983.1:0-23322 GCA_022817325.1 Idris sp. 1 HC-2018 | reverse complement strand
CGTCAGCGGGGAAAGGAGGGGGGAGAGCCAGGATCCGGAGCGGGAACAATAGGGAATTAAAATTTCCCTAAAAAAAAAACGGACATACACGCAGACAATCCTACACACACACAAACACAGACTGATACACACCTGAAAGAAAACGAACTTTTTATCGAAATGTAGTTGCATTTAGATTAAACTTTAATAAAAAAATTTTTATTTCGGACATAAAGAAATCACTGACCCTTTCACTTTAATCGATAATAATGATTAAACTTCATTAATTTTGATTTTTGATTCATTTTTTGTTTTTAAAATCGACAAAATTACGATTAAAACAAAATTAAATTTTTTGATATTGAAAACAAATTTCCAAAAAATTGGTTTGCGTTAAACCAAATATAGCGCCATCTGGTGTTTAGTTTTGTTAATTTGAATCAATTGTATCAAAAAGTATAGATTTCAAGCTTTCATTTGCTTTTTTAAAAAAGGTTTTTTGATGAAAAATAACAGATTTATGACCAAAACAATAGAAAAATGCACTTTTTTTTCAAATGGCTGTAACTTTGTCATTTTTCATGCAATATGGCTTTGCAAAAAAAGCAAAAGAATCGTAATGAATTAAATTTTCACAATTTTTTATTAAATGTATTCAAAATTAAGCAGCCAAAAAAAATTTGATTGCTTAAAGTTGAAAAAAAAATTATTTTGCAAAAATTAGATACTGCGCCATCTGGTGTTCAATTTTCACAATTTAAATTAAATTTACCAAAAAGAAGAGATTTCAAGCTTTTATTTGCTTTTTTATGAAGGTTTTTTGATGAAAATTGACGATTTGGCAGCACTTTCAAAATTGACAATTTTTTCAAAATTTTAGGGTGACCCTTTAATTTTGGTGCGCAGTGTATTTCATTAAAACCGAAATAGATGTATTTCTGAAATAGATATTAAATACAAAAAAAAAGAATTTTGTTTTTCAAGGGTTTCGTTCAATAAAATATACGATTTTATTTTAAAAATCTAGATTTAATAATGTTGCTTAAAAAATCATAATTTTAGGTAAAAAGTGTGAAGCCATATTTAAAACAGTTACAACAGAGTATCCAAATAATTGTTTCACCAAACTGGCCTAGTGATGAAGTTGTTACTGGAACGAATACTGGTGATATGTTTATATGGATGCCAAAGGAGCATTTGTACGTTTTGGTTTATTTAGTTACTGTTATGCATTCAATGCAAGCTGGGTACATGGACAAAGCACAAAAATATACCGACAAAGCTCTTACACAAATTGAAAAACTTAAAAGTAAGTTTAAGAAATAAATAGAAACTTTAATTGTATTTTAATAACTGCTTTATTCATATTATTATAAAGATTGCTAAAATTTAATTTTTTTTAAGTTGTGGATAACAAGCCAATTTTGTCTGTGTTTCAACTAATGTTACTGGAGCACATAGCCATGTGTCGGCTTGTCATGGGAAACAAAAGTACAGCTCTTTCTGAAATCGCGCAAGCTTGCCAGCTGTGTCGGCGACAGCCAAAGTTACTGCAGGAACACAGACCACAGTTACATGCTCTCCTTGGTCTTTACTCTATGTCAACCAACTGTATGGAAGCCGCAGAATTACAGTTCATGGCAGCCTTAAAGGTTCAACATATTTTTAATTCGACTAATTTGAATAAATTAAAATCTGACATCATCTAAACTTTGAATTAACTTTCAGTCTCAAGAAAAAGAACTCTGGACATTTGCTAATTTGAATTTAGCAATAGTTTATATACGTCAAAAAAGAGAAACCGAATTGAGCAATTTACTAGAAAGAATAAACCCCGAAACTCTACCTTCACATTCGCATTCTTTAAGGGCAGCAGCTTATTATGTTCAGGGATTGCAAGCGTTTTTTGGTGCTCGTTACAATGAAGCAAAGTGAGCTTTTTTTTATACAACATCAATAATTCATTTTGAAAAGTCATTTTTATTAAAAAAAAAAAAAAGAAAACACAAAATTCAGTATTATAATTTTTCAATTTGTATAATTTACAGGAGATATTTAAGAGAAACTTTAAAAATGGCCAATTCTGAGGATCTCAATAGGTTGATGTCTTGTAGTCTTGTATTATTGGGGCACATCTTTTTATCATTAGGCAATCATAGAGAATCAATGAATATGGTAACGCCTGCAATGCAATTAGCATCCAAAATACCAGATGTGCATGTACAGTTATGGGCCACTGCGATACTCAAAGGTAATACTCAAAATAATTTATTTTTAATTTAATTAATATAAAAAGAGAAAAGATATTAAAAATAAATGTTATTTCACAGATTTGTATAGGATGTTCAATGAAAGTAACAAAGAAACCGAGGCATATCAAATGCACTGTAACTTTTCACAAACGCTGTTGCGAGACCACTTTCAGAGTACGCAAATGGCTGAGCACCTGTTGATCAAGTGGACAGACGGTCCACTGCCCACGTTGACCAACAACCCGCCCCCCTCGACTTCGCAGCAAGGCATCCTGTAATGCCACGTGCTGTCGACTGTTGCGATTAAAGTCTGATTGCTTCGACGAAGAAACATCGTTTGGAGTGTTAATTTAAGTTTTTTCCTTTCTGTATAAACAAACATTTTAGCGGCTGATTCGCAAATCTTTGTTGTCCAGAATTGCGCTCTCACAGGCGACAAATCCGTTCCTCATGTTTGACATAATTTTTTTTACTTTTTAAGGCTGTTGCTGGTCACGAGATTAATCAGCCTTTTAAACAAAATTGGAAGAACAAAAAAGGTTTTAATATATAAGGTTTTTTATGTATTTATAGTAACTAGAATTTTAATTTAACAAATTTGATATCTGTAAAAATTAGAACTATAAAAGTTAGAATTTCTTATAAATCAACTTTTAAATGTTATGATTACTTATTTAAAAATTTGTTCGAAGTAAATTATTATTAGTTATTAATTTGTATATACTTATATATATATATACTATATATATATATATATATATATGTTAAGACTAAAGTTAATCTCTGAATTATTTTTTACTGAATTGATCAATTTTATATATTTGAAAAAATTAACTTGCATTTTTAACTAGTTTCATGACTAATTTTTTTTTTTTTGTTTCAAAATGAAATAAAAAAGTTGAACAACAAATTCAAAATTGAGATCACTATGATTTTTTTCTGCAGCAATACTGTGACTCTGCAACAACCTTAATTAACTCAACCAACACCCTCAAAAATGAGCGCCAATACTTAGCGATGTACAAATAATATAGAATTACTATATTTTGTTAAAAAAATATAAAAAGACAAAAAACGAAACTAAAACATATAGATATATATGTATATATCGAAGTGACATCCGCATTTTAATAATTAACAAAAAAAACAACAATTTTTTATTGTACTTATAGTTGATACAAACGCATTTTTACAAATTGAAAAAAATATATAGTATTCTCGGGGACGGTCGTAGTCATAAAGTTCTTTTTTTTGTCTAAAAAATAAATTTCAAATTACTATTCTTTTATTTATTATTAAAAATGAGTAAATTAAAAATGTTTACTCTCTGCGTATTTTGCATGAAATTTGAAATTCAATTTGATTATTAAAAATTTAGCCTTGAGTGGATGGTTGTGCTATATAAATATAGTAATTTGTCAGTTGAAATAAATGTTTTGTATTTTCTTAATGATTTTATTTAAAAAGTAATGAAAAATCCGCAAATATCTATTTTAGTTTTTAAATCTTTTATTTAATAAAATGATTAAAAAAATTTCTCACGAAAAGCTACAAAATGAATATAAAAAATGTTTGCAATAAAATTTTATCATGTAAAAGTGATGACAAAAGTCTAAAAAAACAAAAATGTAAAATATAAGCGGATGTGAGCGTTACAGGGGCCTTAACGCTTTATCAGTTGAAGGACGGAAAATTGATGGCGCTCAGTTTTCCCGGTGCTTCGAATTGCTCGAGCGTATTGTGTATATATATATATAAAATTTACGTCACAAAATTATAAGCAAAAAAAAGATATAAGATAATGTAATTTATTTATGAAAATTCATTAATATCTTAGCACTCAATTCGAAATACTTGTTGCTCATTTATTTCCCCTTCAATTTTGACTTTTTAGGTTTGAGAACAACATTTACTAAGATTTGTCCTCCTTTTTTGTTTACTTAATCATAAATCATACATGTAATAATAATTTAATTTAATTTCAACAGATATTTCTACAAAATAAATTTACATTTTATTTTCTATACCAAAATTGCGCGAATTGCATGCGTTTGACTTTCTTTTGCAGTTGCAATACGCCATACATTAGAGCCTCTGCCGTTGGGGGACAACCTGTAATAAATTTAAATTTTTATAAACTTATTTTTTAAATTGTATAAATTTACTTTTGAATTCTATTTAGTTTTTTTCAAATTTTATAGAATTTTTTAAAAAATTATCAAGTTTTCTTACATTCTGTCAAAATGTTGAAACAATTTTTTTTAATTTAGTAATAATTTGTGTTTACTTGAATTAACTTTTTAACTTTGTTTAAATTACCAGGTACATAAATATCCACAGGTATGATTCTGTCACACCCTCGTACAACAGAATAACTATAGTGGTAATATCCTCCTCCATTAGCGCAGCTGCCCATAGAAATAACCCATCTTGGTTCCGGCATTTGATCGTAGACTCTTCTGAGAGCTGGTGCCATTTTATTAGTGACGGTTCCAGCTACTATAATTACGTCCGATTGACGCGGAGAGGCGCGAAACACCACGCCATATCTGTCCATGTCGTAGCGAGGAGCAGCAATGTGCATCATCTCCACGGCACAGCAAGCCAGACCGAAGGTCATCGGCCACAGGGAATTTTTTCGACCCCAATTCAGCAGGTCGTCTAAACGGGCCATCACATATTCCGCGGTGTTGTTGGTTTTCTGAAAGGGACTGTAGGGTTGCACACTTGTATCTGTTGCCAAATGTTTTTTCACGTCCTCTTGTCCGAAGGACCCATTGTTGACGCAGGATAATACTCCAACATTGTTTCGTGCTAAAGATGCCAGACCTTGTTGAACATTTGCTTTTTTAAAAAGAAATACAAACATATTAAAATATTATCAGAGTTTATTTTTTATCAAGTTACAGTCATATGACATTTTGTATTTCGATAAAAGAAATTATGAAATATAAATAATTATAATATTAAATCAAAGTAAACATAAAATTATTCAAATTTGAAAAAAAAGAAAACTAAGATAAATCGCAGTCTTAATTAATGTTTTAAAAATGTTTTCATAAAAGAAATGATGAAATATAAATAATAATACAAATATAAATAAAATATTAGTTTTTAAAATTTTCATTGCATTGCAAAATAAATTTTTTTAATTCTTAATATTTATATTTGTATATATAGATATAGTAGTGTATGAAATCGATATTTCGTTATTTTTTTGCGACTGATTTTCAAAAATGTTTATTGCACACAGATGTATACAGTGCGATAAAAACAAATACAAAATTAAAGCGAACATTTATATTACATAATTTCTTTCATTTAATGCCAAAACATTATATCGATTGACATAACCTCTCTACTGTATTAATTTGAGTATGATTTATATGATTTTCGTAAAAAAAAAAAAAATTATTTAATGTTGTGGAGAATGTCTTTTTAAACTGTAACTCGGGATAAATAAATTAATGTAAAAATAACTTACGATTAGAAACTATTGAGCGCAACATCTTTGCAGCTCGGTGTACTTACACACACCAACAAGCACACACAATGTGACTGACTGGTGATTTCTGTCACAGCCATTTTGCGCAGCTCCAAATTTCATTTCACAATTTGAAGTAATGTTTTTTTCATTTTTAGAATTGATGCGAAAATCAATTTAAGAAGAAATAATAATAATGAAAATAAAATTAATTGTTTATGTTAATTATATTTTTAGAATTTTTGAGAAAATCAATATAAAAAGAAATAATGTTTTTGAAAATAAGTTTTCAATTGTTTATATTGATTATATAATTTTAAAAAATACAATATCCTTTTAAAGTATTTTAGTTTTTTAATAAAATTTGGAAGAACGATAATTGAATAAATTTAGAAAAGTAAAAGTTAAATTTAATTTTAAAAATCAAATTTGTGCTCGGAAAATCTAAATAAATTTATTTACTAGTTTAGATAATGCATTTAAAAAATATTTATATTAAAAGCACAAAATAACTCTAATTTTTAAGTTATAAATTGAATTTTTAAAAACCAGCTTATATTTGTATAATAAACTAAGAGAAAAATGATTAATTTAAATTGTAAACGGATTTAACTATTTATGATGACATTTTTTCTTATAATTATACTATTAACTAAGTTGTATTGCAGGGGATTTTAATGTAATAAAAAACATACATGTTAATTATTAATTTAAAATTTTTTTATTTATATGCTTTCACTTCCTTTGACTTCTTTCACTTGGAGACCTGAAATCAAAATATCAAATATGAATTAATTAATTTATATTAATAATTTTTTTGCTATAAGTAATAATATTGGTTTTTAATATGAATAAAAATAGCTTAAAGCAACAGTTTTATAAATTTATAGAAATAATTCTGCGTTTGTTTTTTATATTATCGTCAGATATTCGAATTAAAATAATTCTTATCTGTAACTTCTTTTTACAAGTTTTAATTATATTTAGAACATACACTTAAGTTTTGAGGAAGATTGAAAATTTAATTTTTTAATAATGTCAATATTAATCAACACATTTTTCAATGAGGAAATGCTAATTTAATGATTTATTTTAAGTTTAAATTTCATTTAGTTTTTTTTTGACATTTCTACAAAACCTGAACAATTTTTTTCATATTTATTTTAATAATATACATATATATTTATTTTAATGGTATAATTTTAATTAATATATTATTTAAAATGTAATTTTAACAGTGAATTTTCAAACTGTAAATATACAAAAATAATAAAACTTTTTTTACCTGGAGGAAGAGACTGCTTCAATTTTTCTGCCTTTTCCTTGTCGAGGATCTTCAAGGTGTATAAGAATCTGCTGCATCTGACTTTGAATTTGACATTGTCTACGTTCTTCTTTATTTTGACAGCTGCAAATAATTTTAATTATTTTTTATTAAACTCATGTTACAAATAAATCTTTTTAAATAATAAGTCAACTGTAATTACATACTAAATTATAATAAACATTAACAAATGAAATATTTGACTAAATTAGCGACAAATAAATATATAATATAAAAAAAGGAAAAGATAAACTTACATTTAGCATCCTTCCTTCTTGCTTTCATCAAGAAGTCCTTGATATCTACAATTTCACGTGGCTGTAACAAAAACCATACATAAATAAATTGCAAAAATTGTTATGTAAAGAAACTTAAAATTAAGTGTTTAAAAATAATGATATTAACAATAAAGAAATTGTTCAAATTGTTTGTGTTAACTAAAATACCACATTTAGAAATTATTAAAACTCCTTTTTAAATTATTTTTAGTTGTTCTTTTTTAACAAATACAATATTTAAACTTGATTTTTTAATTGAAGATAAAATTAGGTTAGGTTTGTTTATATTGATATTGTTTTCACTTAACATGTTGAAATTAAAAACTTTGTAATAAAATAAATAGAAATGTCAATGTTTAGAATTAAATGTAGCATTTTATAATCAAAATTTGTATATTTTTAATTAAATAATAAAATGACACATCGCTAAGCGTCACTTACCATGATGACTTGTAGCAGTGTACCGATCTGAAATAAACATAAAAATAATTAAATATCTGATTTACGAATTCGAAATTATTGCAAAATATGATCATTTACATAATGTTTATTTATTTTGTTGTAAAATTTATATTAAAATTAATAAGATGTTTAATAAAAAAGTGGATTTTTTAAAAATTATGATTTTCGAACAAGTTACCTCGATAAAGCCTGCTATAGAAAGAGAATTAAGAAGACTTTCAGACAGTGTTGCCAGATCGGACTATATTCAGTGGTTTCCAGTGAATTAATTTTTCTCTATAAGAGAAAAAGTTACTAGAAAGTATAGAAGAAAATATTTGGATAATATTTAAAAAAATAATTTTATTTAGTTTACTTATATAAAATGAAAACTATAAATTAAATTAAATAAATTTATTTCAAACTATTGAAAATTCTGATTTACAAAACTGATAAGTTAATTTAAAAAAAAAAAAAAAAAAAAATGAGTTAATCCCAGCATTTGAACTCATATTTAGGTGCAATTTAATACGCATGAATCACGTTTCTTTAATTTGGTGTATTTAATCCATTTGAACCTATTCAAACTATTTGAAAGAGACCTTGTTCATTTTGGGAAACCGCGCCAATTTATTAATATCAAAAAATATATTATGAAAAATTCAAAAAAATATGTTTGCGCTAATTTTCATTTTTAATTATTCAATATATTCAAATTTATCAATGTCCATTCATTAATTTTTGTTCTCAAAGAAGAAAACATTTTTAAGTGGAAACCCTAACCTATAAACTTAATATTTTGACATTTTAATATTTTTTTGTATTCGTCTCAGAGGAATATTTTATAGGTTAGGGTTTCCACTTTGAAATGTTTACTTCTTTGAGAACAGCAATTAATGAACAGAAATTGATAAATTTGAATATATTGAATAATTAAAAATTAAAATTAGCGTAAAAATATTTTTTGAATTTTTCATAATATATTTTTTGATATTAATAAATTGGCGCGGTTTCACAAAATGAAAAAGGTCTCTTTCGAATAATTTTAATACATTGAGATGGATTGAAAATCTAATGCTAATGTTTTAATATTCAAAAATAAAGAAATGTGATTCAACTATTATGCTGCTGAATGCGCTTGAATACGAGTTCAAATGCTGGGATGCTTGCAAACAACAATATTCAACAGAAATCATTCAATTATTATTGGATAATGGTGCCTGCGGTTGATTTAATTGCATCCAAAAATGAGCAAACTCCTTTACTTTACGCGTCTAATGTAAACAATAATATTAAATCTATAAAATTGTTGGTTAATATGGCGTGGACGTAAATTTCACAAATTCTGGTGATGAAACTCCACTTTTTAAGGCTGCTGCATGCGAAAACAATTACGAAACTGTAAAATATTTGTTACAACATGGCGCCAACGAAAAGCATACCCGTTTCATCAACTAAGGTGCAACAGTTCTTCACGTTGCTTGTAAAGCACGAAATATTATTAAAACCATAAAATTGTCACTCCAGCAAGGCTTAGATGTAAATCCAAAAAATTATTATAAAGCTACGCCTCTTCACCATGCAGCATCTTTAGAAGACAATTTGGCTAAGTTAATTTTTTTAGTGGATGAAGAAGGTGCGGATATTAGTAGGGTTCCCAACTTTCAGATGTGGTACAGGAGGACATTTTGCAACGCAAAATTTTTGCAGTGTTTTTCAAATCAAGCCATTCTTTTGTTATAATTATTGTATCTGTATGTTCTCGTATAGGAATCATTTCTTCATACAATTTGTCTAAATTCACGTCGATTTTTAATTTTGTTGTCACATGAAGGAAAGTATCGAAACAAGGAAATATTTCTCCATCTAAAGATAAAGGGGACATTATAAATTACCAGTTGTCGTTATTTTCATTGAATACAAATCTTTCTTCTACATAAGCTAAGCTTTCTTCGTAAAAATCGATGAATTCAGACGTGGCTTGCTTTTTTTGCGCTTCAGATAAAGTTTTGAAAATTTCTCTACCAAAAAATTTTTTATATATATGGGCAAATCTCTACAACTTTTAACATACCTGTCCCTCGTATTTCAGTTCAATTTTGTAGATTATTAAATTGAAGATGTGAGTTTTTATGGTTTGCACACCTCAAGTTATTATAGTTTTACACTTTGTAAGTATTTATGCGTTTATAAGAATTATATTTTAAAAATATTTCAAAATCCCAAATCCAAATTATTATTATGTCTTTGACATGTTCCTTTAGGTTATGCAGAAACATTTTCTTGTTTAATTTATAAGCACAGAGTTAAACTGCAATTAAAAAATTAATAAACATTGCTTTTAACTTTATAAAATGCAATAAGCACAATTCAAACGATGCGAATTTAATATGTAAACTACACAAAATTATCAAAATCTGTCCCTGAGTTCTGACGTCAAAAACGTATTACATTTTGTAATTGAAAATATTTATATTTAAAAATACTTTAATACTTCTGGATAAACTGCACAGTGTCTTGATATGATAAAATATATGTGCGAGCAATGAAATCTAATTATATATTAAAAACTACTTAAATAATTGAAAGGCCGTTTCAAAATATTATGTCTTTGACATTAGAACAGAAAATCTGTCAAAGACGTAATATTTACCTATGTTTTTACAATTAAATATTAATTTAAAGTTACGCACATGTAATTTATCAATGTTCGACTTTATATTATTCATTTTAAAGTAATAATAAAAGATAATTGGCATAAAACTAAGATGTGCTAAAACTTTTTTTTTCAAAAATTTGACAAGTTAAAAGTTAAAGGTTCTAGAGAATTGCCCATATAATAACTGAAATAAGTAATTGAATTAATATGTAACTACAATTTTTATATATATATATTGATGGTACCCGGATAACTCGCCGAAAGTACATTTTCACCGAAAATACAATTTGAACGACAAAATTTACGTCAACATAACAAATTGACCGAAAAAGTTTAATATAACATAAAATGTATATATTTTCAATTATTTTTACAAATATAATATGTATAATAATTAAAATAACTACTTTCATAACTTTAAATTAAATAATATTATTTAAGTAATTATTTATTATTCAGACGAGGCAGATTGAAGCAACCAACTTATCGTATTCAATCATGGAACAGTTACGATCGCGTTTTATCGAATCTACCAAGAACAACGAACCATGCTGAAGGATGGCACAACGGTTTCAATGCTATACTTCAACGCAAAAATCCTACCATTTGGTACCTGATAGATGCTTTGAAGTTAGAACAATCGCGAATTGAATTCATATACAATCAAATTAAAAATAACATCACCGAGATTACAAGTAAACGACGTAAAGATAATATTTCACGTTTGCAAAGTATTGTCAGTGCTTATGCAAAACCAATATATGAAGACAAATTTGATTATTTAATGTCATTAGATAATTGTATTAGACTTTGAATTGTGATATCAGTTTTTTTTTGTGACATAATTAATATATATATATTATTATTTATTTTAAATTATATTACATTATTATATTATTTATTATATTAATTCAATATATTTATATATAAATATGCTATAATGCAATTATATGTGGATAATTATTATATACAATATACATACAAATTTAATAAGATAAACATCATATACAAATATGGCAAAAATGTCCATTAAATAATAAATTAATTGAATACTTTGAAATGTTTTGAGATATGAATTATATTATTATGATATTCAGTTACATAAATTTATTCGGCGAAAATGTTTATCGACGAAAAATTTTCGGCGAATTATCCTAGACTCATATTGATAGTTAAATAGTTTATTCATTTTATATTATATTTAGTATTATTGTTATAGATTTACCTGAAAAACAAATTAGCAATCATGGAATTTGCTTTGCTCATTTTCCGGATGACATGATAGAAGAAATTTCAAACGGACTGCTTTCCCAACGTTATTATTGCCAACGACAGCAGGTTTAATTACCGAAGCTGAACCGGACGAAAGTATGGAAATAAGTTATGATATCTTTCCAATGAAAATGAACAGACAGACATCAGCAATCAAATTGAACCTGTTAAGGATCATAAACCGTCGAATTTGACTTTGCACCAATTGAAAATAAATGAACTGACAAAAAAAGTACACAATTATCGAGAAAAAGTATATACAGCAAATAGAAAAATTAAGTCAATGAAAAAGAAGAAAGTAGTTAGTTTTTTGAAGAAAGGAAAAAAGTGAAAGATGTCTTACCTGAAATGAACGAGAAGCAACGTACGTTCATTGAAATTTTACAAGATAACGCTAAACGTGACCCATAGAGACCACTAACATTTAGAAAACTTCTTTCGAGAGTTAAAATGAATGCTCGCTTAAGTTTAGGAAACGTTTTAAAAACGTGTTTAATGTTTAGAAGAACTCTTACAAACTGCAAAATGTCAAATAAACATGATTCAAACAAAGTTTAGAAATAGTTCATATGAACATTAAAAAGAAGACTAGGTAATGTTTACAAAGCTTAGAGTATTCTAACCTGAAAAATGTATTAATTTTGTAAGCATTTTTTGTAACGTGTTATAAACTTTATTACTAGACTTACTAAATGTATTTTAAATACATCATAAATCAATCATTTCCATGATGTTTACTAAACGTACTTAAAAACATATTCTAAACGTCAATTTGAAGGTATATTCCCTATCGAAAAAGAGTATTAATTATAGTTATGGAGCATAAACTAGGAATCGATCCGGTAATTTACAGCGTACAAGTCCACTTAGCTAATGTGGATCAACATCGGCAAACGGTTTTTAGAACAATTAAACTGTGATTACGTAATCTGAAATTTAAAAATTAATTCTGAAATCGAATTCAAACAGAAGTTTATTTTTAGTTAAAAAATATGAATTCTTTACTAACAAAATTAACTAGTAGCCAAGTAATAATGTTTATAACACGTTACAAAAAATGCATTTTTCACTCTTTGTAGTAAATAAAAATTTTTAAATTGAAGGTCATATATTGATGCTAACGTCACAGAGTTTAATTTTTGTAAATATATTATTTAGGCACTGTCTACATGGATCCCAAACGGTGATATTACGGTAGTTTAACGGTGCTTTGGCGGTAACGTATCCGTGAATGCTAGAGAAAACGGTAATATAAATTGTCGTTATATATTAGTTATTGTACCGTTAAATCTCCGTAATATTACCGAAACTTTAAAAAGTAACCAAATTTCAGCATACTTTATGTTACCGTTAATCTTTATTTTCCAGCACTAAGTCGACAATGTTAATTTACTTGTCTTTTTCAATTAAAATTCATTGGTAACGAATTTAATCTAATAAAACATATCAGGCCATTCTTTAATAATGGGAGAATCATATGCTCTATAAAAAGATGATTTTTATTGAACCCTTTTGGCTCCATAACCTCCCCCGTTTGTATCATTATTGACGTATTAAAAAAAATCATAGTCGCAACTGAACCGAATCAAACCGATCATTATGAGGGAACACAATTAGATCAGCAAACTAAATCTGGTACAAAAGAAAAAGATTTTGACAATATGTTAAATCTTTTTGAACTTAGCAATATCACTGGTCTGGAACAAAATAAATCGAATAAAGAATTATCAGAAATTGTAAGTATTACATAACACAAAAACAATATTTGATTATTTAATAGCTGAAAATGGCAGTAATAATTATGATAATTATTAACATATTGTATTTATATATTAAGTAAAGTGCTAATAACTTTTCCTGTATTACAAAATAATAATTTAGATAAAGTAACGAATTATATTAAATGAATAGTTTAGTATCAGATTGATCCCAGCGAGTCAGATACATTTGTTCGATATTAAGTTGATAAAATTACATACATTAAAGTATTGATGTATGCATTATTTTTTTTCAGTTTTTATTATCAGTTTTACTAACGACTCCCTTCAAAAACGGAATCGTAACGTTGTAAAGACGTTGTGGAAAAAATATTTTTTGAAATTTCAAAAACATTTAACCGTGGCGGAAGTAATTGAACAATGAGATAACGGCAAAATATGATATAATTATGTTAACATATTAAAAATAAGCTTTTGTTATATTTATTTTATTTTTTTGTAATACTGGAATTAATAAATTTTAAAACGTTTTAGTATTTCACATTTCTAAATTCAGAATTCCTAACATTTTTACATCAACATTTTAAAAAATGTAAAAAAATAAGTGATCAAACAACTGAACTTTAAAAATTTTTATACTTTAATATTCTACACCTTTATAATATTAATTTTATTTTTGAATTTTTGGAACAGTTGTGCATACATTTTTTATGACTTTTACATTTTCGAAAATTTAAAAAAAGAATACAAATTCAATATTTTCAAATTGTCAAGGAACTTTTTAAGAATTTCAATACAAAATTTGTTAACAGGATATGGATGTGAATGAAGTAATTAATTCAGCCGCATCTTCAGATGAGTCCGATGCCTCAATTGTTGACGGAAAAAACGAGGAATCAGATCTGCACACAATTTTTAACAATTTACTGTCCCAAAAGATTAATTCCGAACAAATCAACGTACCAGTCACATCTACTCGAGGAGAAATTATTTTATTAGTTCTTAAGTTTAGTCTTACAAATAATTTACCGTATAGGGCAGTACAAAATCTGTTTCACCTCATAAATACGATTTTTGCTGAACCAATATTGCCTGATACGCACTATTTAATAGAAAAGTTATCAACTCCCCTTAAAGATTTAACTTTTTTATTTTTTGTGTGACAAATGTTCGAATGTTGTAAGTTTCGAAAATAACGGAACAAAAGATACAGATCCAATCAAGTGTAGTAATTGTCAATCAATTTTTTCTAAAAAAAGCGTCCAAGGTAAAGAATGCTTCTTAACATGGGATATCCAGCAAGAATTAAAAAATTTGATTGAAGAAAATGCAGAATATTACGATTTCGTAGTCAGGCGAAGGCAAAATCAAAATAGTAAAATCTCTGATTTTTATGACGGTAAAATGTATAAAAAGTTTGTGACATCTTTGAATGACGATGATCGCCAAAACTACGCAACTTTGACTATTAATTCAGATGGTTCACCAATATTTAATAGTTCATCATTATCTTTATGGCCCTGCCAAGTGATTTTAAATGAAATGCCAATAAATGAAACACAAAAGAAGCCCATAGTTTGCGCTATGTGGTTTGAAAAAAACAAACCAAATATGCAAATTTTTTTGAATCCCATAGTTGAGAAACTGAACAAGTTGAATAGAGAAGGCATTGAATGCAATATCCTTAATGAAAAAAGAATGATTAAACCTTACACAATTTGCTGTTGCGTCGATTCCCAAGCTAGAGCTCCAATGCAAGGTCTTATTCAATACAACGGATATTCTGGTTGCAACTGGTATTTGCATCCAGGCAAATACGATAACAAGAGTAGAGCAATGAAGTACCCAATTTTAAAAACAATTCCAAAAAATCGAACGAAATCCAAAGCACAGCGTGATATTAAAAAATCAAGCGAAAAATATGTTATTGTAAACGGTTTTAAGTTTAATAGTCCTCTTAATAATTTAATTATGTTCAATATTATCGCTGGTTTTTCGGTAGACTATATGCATAATGTACTTCTTGGTATTTGTAAACAATTTTCAAATTATTGGTTCAAGGTTCGAAAATTTTTTTTTTCTATTTCTACATCGAATATGCGACAAATTGACGGTATTTTACGTGAAATAAAGCCCCATACGCAAATTGGTCGACTCTCGCATCCTTTGAAGTATAGAAAATATTGGAAAGCAAGGGAGTGGGAGAATTGGCTACTTCATTACAGCATTCCGGTATTATTGCTGTTTCTTGATAAAAATACTTAGACCATTGGCAAAAACTTGTTGGTGCCATATTTATTTTATTAAAAAGTGAGATCTCAAAAGAAGAACTTTCTCAAGCAAATTATTTATTGCATGAATGTGTGTATGACACTGAAACACTGTACGGAAAAGAAGCGATGACATTGATTGTGCACCAACTGCAGCATTTAGAAGAGTATGTTTTTAATTGGGGACCATTATGGGCACATAGTGGCTTTCCATTTGAAAATGGCAATGGTCAACTATTAAAGTCCATTCACGCAGCAAATGGAATAGGTCATCAAATAATAAGGCAATTAAGGTTCAATAACACTTGTAAGTACTTAATTAAAAAATATGAAAATTCAGCTAAAATATTAAAATTTGTAGATATATGTAATAAACGAAAAGTAGCCAAAACATTTAAAATTGATTCTATAAGATATATTGACGCACCTTATGTACCACATTCAGATGCAGTTAAATCGACGCAAATGTCTTTAAACAGTACGTTGGCTTATGATAAAATAATTAAAGAAAATTTTGCGTATTACAGCGATTAAAAAGAAAATCGAAAATCTGACAATTCATATGCATTATTGTCAACTGGAATGTTTGTTAGGTTTTGCAAATTTTTCGTTGACCCTTCGACTAAAACTAAAAAATCGATTGTAAATTTTTTAGAAACAACTAGATTTGATAATCATACATCGATTGTGAAAATTCATTCGGTCGAAAATAATCATATTGTAATCAATACGAACGATATTTTTGCACCGTGTAACGTTTTAAATGTACTAAATACAAAGTATTTGAGTCCAGTGCCAAATAAAATTCATTTTTAAATTGGAAGTATTAATTTCATTTTCATTATACATGTTTTATTCCTGTTTTCTATATTACTTGTCATTTTTTATACTATTAACGAAAGTACTTTATTAAAAAAAGAAAATAAATGCGTAAAAAGTTATGAGAACTCATATCAGTTATCAAAGAACAAAAGGTCATACTAATTTTTAATAGTTTTCAATATTAAAATTTTTTGAATAAGATGTACATATTTGTTAATATTTTTTAAAATAGATTATAGAAAAAAAAGTATAGAATTTATTGAAATATTTTTAAATGATTATATTTATTTTAATTGATGAATTAATAAAATAAAAAATAATGAAGTAATGCCTAATGGTGCATTTTTAAATAACAATATTCAATACGGAGTATTTAACATTTCGACTGCATTGATAAAAAAAATTTATGAACGAAAAAAATTTTTATGTGAAAACTCATATGAGAATTCATGTGAAAACTCATATGAGAATTCATATGAAAACTCATATGAGATCTCATGCCAATTTCATACATGAGATCTCATATAAGAACTCATATAAGTATTAAAGTGACTTCTTACGTGAGATCTCATATGAGCTTTCACATGATCTTTTTCAACAGGGTGCTTCCTGTAACCACGCGCACGTCCAGATAAGCTTAGTAGAGGACACTTTAGTCGCGAGAAAGATGAGAATGGCGGTACTGGTGGCGCGCCGTGGCTATAAGAGGCAGGAAGGTGGATAGCGGTCGGTAAATTATAAAAAAAAGGTAAAAGTGAACAAAGAAAACTTAAATTAAAAAAAACGTAACGGAGGATGGTTTAACACTCCCCGAAATGTATATCGGTTAACACTAATGCCGACGGTACAGAAAAATAAAATTCTGTTATATCGATATCACGAAACTTTTGAATCCCCCTATCTCAGGAACGGTTTATTTTTAGGTGTTTGGCCTGTGAGACTTTTCAATCAGAATGTTTTGAATTACAACATATCAAAAATTCAGCTAATTTGACAGGACCTATTTTATGTATAACATTTTTAATGGTTTCATTTTTCGATTCTCTAGTAAATGAAGTGCCGATGATTAATTGTCGAAAAGTTGTTAGAACATCGTTGGAGCAATTTTTTTCTCTAGTCATCGTCAGAAGAATTTTACCTTATGAGTTACTGTTGATAAATTATAAACTCTAAAAAAAGTTAAATTCTAAATTTTGTGAAAAAAATGTGAAATTCCAAGAAATGGTGCTTTCTATTTTAATGAGACAATCATTCGAAAGAATGAGATTAAATCATTAATATCTAAAAATTTATATTTTCATCGCGTTTAAACATTTTTATTTAACTAGCATAATGACTCTCGACATTATTTTCATACAAATTTGAATGGAAAATTATTAACAATAAAGTACTAATACTTACGACTGTGACAACTTAAGAAATTCACCTCTCAATCAACTAGCATTTAACAAATCACATTTCATAATGTTAAAAAATTTAAAACTAATAGTCAAAAAGTTGTAAGAAATGAATTTTTGTTTAAAACGTTTTCTTTTAATTTAAGTAATGTAATATGTAAAAAAAAATTATAATTTTAACAATGCAAGAAAACAAGTTGAATATTTGGTAATTCTATTTTATTTTTTGCTGTATTTGGACTGAAAATGTTATTTACTTTTTAGTAGTATTTTATTAATTTTTATCATTGAAATTATACAAAGAAAATTCAAAAGTTTTTTTCATTTATTTCGTTTTCATTTTGGACTTTTATCTGTAGTAAGTATTTTAATTGCGGTCTCAAAACATAGCATTTTATTCGATACATCTTCATTGATTATTTCTTTTCGTCTATTGTGATTTTGATTCTTGGCCTTCGCAAGAATAAAATTTCCCAGTTGGGCTATAATTCTGAATTCTTTCAAGGGAGCATTATATTTCATGTGTTTTGAGATTTCAATGTATTTTTTGGTCAGTTCTTCTGCTGAACTGATTTTATGAAGATGTGATAATTTCTCATATTCACTACTAATTTCATGCAATACATCTTCCAAATTTTTATGAGGGTAAATATTGGTTATCAACTTTACAACTCTAAGAAAATGTGTATTAAAGTAAGATCTAATTCGCAAACATACCTCTTTCGTTTCAGTTGCGGAGATTATCTCAGTTGTACATACTTCTTTATTCTTATTTAATTTAAGCACTATAGATTTATCGAAGTTATTTATTGCTAATTGAAAGTTTTGAATAGTGTTCTGATTACATAATCTGGTCATATTATTTATATAATTATTCATATTATCTTTTTCTGATGGGTTCTCTTTAACCGTCTCAATTATATGTGCTCCTTCATTGACTAAAGCCATTGCTTGTAAGAGAGGTATATTTGATATTTTATGCAGTATTGATTGAAAATGAGATACAAGAAGCTCTTTTGATTGTGCGAATTGATTTAAGATATTATATACTTCTTCAACTGTTTTCTTTACTGCGCTAAGAAACTCAGGATTCGAATGTTTAATGACTACATTTAATGCTATCTGGAAATCATCAAATGGGGTCAGTTTAATTGATTCGCATACTTCTTTTACTCCAAGGTCAAGAACCTTTTTTTTTGTACATATTTCTGGGGGGGGTAATGGAACGTCTTTTGCTGCGATTACACCTGCTTTTACATTATTAATCACACTCCCCAATAAACCGGCACTATTCAGTACATAAGATGTTGCAGCGTCTTTGAACTCGTCAGCGGTTATTTTTCCGTCTAATCCTTTTTCAAGTATATCAAATCCTAATTGAACTGCAGGGGACAGTCGTGAAAGAGCTATATTTTTCATGTCGTTAAGTATAGCTTTGAATTCGTTCATTTTAAAATCTCCTGTGTTGATAAAATTGTTTAATTCAGTAACTACTTTATAAGTAGTTACGGCCATGTTTATCAAAGGTTCGATATTGGTTGCGGCGACCACGTTTAGATATAATAATTTAGTGACTTTTCCACCTAGATCTTCCCAGAATTTCGGTGTAAATACTTCTAGAAACCTCTTCGTACGATGTTTAGTATGTAAAATATCTTTAATTTGATAAGCACCTTTATATATATTCGTATTCCTTCCTCTGTACGCTCCAATATCATATAAATTAATTATATTTATTATTGTCCAGATAATTTTTTCGGTTTCTGGTAGTGCTCTTTGCATGTAATATTTCTTTATCTTTCCTTCGGTCAAATTAACGTCTTCAATTAACGTCCGCAATTCTTCTTTTATCTTGATAAGATAATTTTGTATTTTTTCAAGAATACCACACTTTCTTAAATCGGCCATTATTTCGTTCAAATTTAACTTTGAGTTTATTTCATCATCCTGGACAAAAGATTTGAATGTTTGCAAGACCTTCTCACGTTTTTTACTCAAACAGTTTAAAAGCTTTAAAAATGAATCATTATCAATAATATTTTTTTGTGATTGTAAAAAGGCAAAATTGAAGGTTTCTTCTGTAGATGGTTGGTATATGTTTACAGCTTCTACTTCTGCATATTTTGGGCCCTCCGCACTCTGAAAATTATTTGTATAATTAATTTAAAATGTTTTAATATTTTTGTAAATTTTTGTATAATCAATGGAAAAAAGATCACTTTTTTTAGCTGAATCTGTTCTATTCTCGATTTTGAAAATGTAAGCATAAACCAGCTGTTTTGATGAAAAAGCCGATCTTTTAAATAAAGTTGTTTTTTGTTGCAATTTTTATTAACAAGCTTTGTTGCTAATAATGATTGAATTAATATACTGTTACTGTTTTGATGATTTTGATTCCAAAGTATTTCAAAATATAAAAAAAATTAATATATTAAATTATTTATTTTTCATAAGACCATTTTTTATTAATAAATAAAAAAAAGTGTAATGTGTTAACAAGTAAATAGAACTCTCTCTCTCTCTCTATTTTTTTTAAATAATCTCATTTTTAGTAGATAATTTATTAAGTAAAATACAAATTTATAAATTTAAAATTTACTGTTTCAATAATCGAGGAGGCCGTTGTTTGAAAGCCCAAAAAATAGCATAGGTTGAAATTTGCAGGAAACTTTGGCTAGAAATATCTTGCTCAACCGTATGCAGAAAGAATAATGAAAGCGAGTTAAGTATGAAGAAAATAGTCAGTCTGCTAAGTCATTATATGCGGAAAATATTTAAACTGCATGGGGAAGCATCATAACTTATACCATTGCAAGATAACTTTTGTGATACAATCAATGAATATATTTTATTTTCTTAGGAATTATAAGTTTTATAAATCCCCCTCCGCCTCTCCAGGCGGTGGAAGTGGGGGGTCGAATTTGTTATCATTAGATGTCCCCCGTCCAGACCAACAAATTTCATTCGTAACTTTTTTTGATCCGACGGGTAGTTTTTGAGATATTTCTATGTCTTGAGATAAAATCTCAGAAGCTGGACTAACAATTAATCCGGAAAAATGCTAATTTTGTGTAGCAGAGGTGAAATATCTGGGATATATCCTAGATATAAACGGAATGAAGTTAGATCCAGAATAGGTGGCCCCGATAAATTAATTCCCTCTCTACCCCCAAGACGATTCGTCAACTAAGGCGTTTCTTGGGAATGGCGTCGTGGTATAGAAGATTTATAGAAAATCTGGCAACACAGTAAGAACGGCTCACACGACTCTTGAGAAAGTGGAAGTGGGGACCAGATTCAGATTAAGCCGTAAGGCTGATCAAAATAGCCATATGTGAAGCTGTAACCTTGATAAGACCCGATTTCACGGTGCCATTCTGTCAACAAACAGATGCCAGTAGATTCGAACTGGGAACGGTCATAACTCAGACTATAAGAAGAGTAGAGAAAATAGTAGCCTTTGCAAGCCGAACCATGAATCGCGCAGAGCGGAATTATACCGCCACAGAACGCGAATGTTTGGCAGTTGTATGGGCTATAAATAAATTCCGTTGCTATTTGGAAAGTTGCGAATTCACAGTAATTACCGACCACAATAGTCTGACCTGGTTAAACAAACTAAAAGACGCAACAGGACGTCTAGCTCGATGGGCCCTAGTACTACAAGAATACAATTTTGAAGTGTAATACAGAAAAGGAGCGATAAACAAAGTATCTGACGCCCTCTCGAAAATGTTTAAAGAACAAGAAAACGTGAGTACAACCGCCACACTGGAACACACCAGAGATGAATGGTACCTCCGTAAGTTGCAAACGGTAGAAGAGAATCCAAAGTACTTCCCAACTGGTGTACAATAGATGGGAAACTATACTGTCATCGTCCGGGCCCTCTGTTGGACCAAATAATGGAGGACTTTAACACCTAGAAGCTGGTTCTACAAAAAGAACTACAGCATCAGGCCCTGAAAACAGCACACGACCTGCCGAATGCCGTGGAGGACAAAGTGGATGCCCAATACAATCAGCACAATAAACCAGGGCTCAGAAGACTCGGACCAGAGTGACTGGGATAATCCAAAACCCCAATTCTAATACTAAGCCAAATCCGAATGTGCGGAGAACATCACCCCACAACGACAAAAATTGCGCTACAACCGCAAAGCTCAAATCCACCGAGGGAGCAGCTCACACCACCAGAGCAACCAAACCTTCGGGTTCGGATGTTCCAACAAAAAGAAGAACGGCAGCGTGGGCAGAGGAACCGAAGAGGACGACGCCTGTACCTGGTCGTAAAAAACTAGCGAAGACCTGACCCACGTCTCAACAACACTGGGCCAACAAATGAGACCCCGGTCCAACCGAAGCAGAGAAAAAAAATAGTTCTCTGCTCCTATTGCTTCCGCTGGGGACATCGTGGCCAGCCAGGCCATTGCAAATAATGGGGCCGAACACATATCCCTTGCCCGACATGCACGGGAGAACACCCGCGCAAGACTTTGACATGTCCGAAATTCCCGAAGGCTCGGAACCAGCCCAAGTCAAGATGGATCCCAGACAGTCCGGTCCCACTGACAAGAAGACAGCGAGAGCGGCAGATGTAACAAAGCAAAAATTGAGCAGCCGAACCGGAAGGAAAATTTTACACTTTTGTTATACTAACTGTTTATTATTTTTTGTCTACAGTGTATACAGAAAATAAAACGTGTACAGCATAATGCAGAAATGGTCTTTTGGGGAATCGCCAACACAGGCGACCCCAATGAACCTTTGAGGGGGGGGGGGGGTATGTGACGGGTGAATTTAGCATATAATTAACTCGTCACTAATAACGCTCGCTGTTACCAGAAAAGTAGCGCAGGCCTGGACACAAAAGTCCAAAAGAGAGCAGCAGATCTCGGAAAGAGAGGAGAGTTTGGGAAAAGGCGGTGAGAGGAAAAAAAGGCAGTTTTGTTTTGAACACGGAAACGGGACGGAGAGAAAACGGTTTTCTTTGAAAAGAGAAAACGAAAACTGGTGAGAGTGAATTTACAGAAGGAAATTGGGATAAAGTACCAGGATCACCTCGGAGGAAATGTCAGTCTCGAACCGCTGACCAGGGTTGCCGGCCCCGCTGACTGAAGACAACGAAAAATGTGGTGAGTCCGTTCCATTTCATTCTTGAATACCGAAAAGTTAATATAAAAATAAAATAACAGTGAATTCTATTTTTCTCTTGAGAAATAGAATAGAGCTCCGGCGCTTGAAAAACCGTTTGAGAAATATGATATCGTCTCGCTCTCGGTTGAGCGAATGCCACTGATTGCCATCTCTCTTACACATAACAGCCTCAGCACTTGGTGCCAACTTGCAACTTGAATTTGGGTTATTATTTATGACAAATTCCGGCCAATAAGGAATGAAAGGTTCATATTGATTGAACCTTTCAC
>JABFPM010000982.1:0-23326 GCA_022817325.1 Idris sp. 1 HC-2018 | reverse complement strand
ATTAAGTAGACAAATTGAATGAAATGTTCTTATAATTAGTAAATCAATTGAAATTTTTTTCAATTTCATCTCATGAATATTTTTTACTTTCATTTCATTATTATAATTTATTTTTCTTCACTGTAATTAAAAATGTTCTTCAATTAATTCAAATATCTGCTTTGGAAAAAAGGTACTCATAGTTAATCAGGTCAAAAAAGCGTAATGTATAATACGTTATTGATTTTACTATAATGATACAAAATTAAAATAAAGTTGTATTCTTTTTAATCAAATCAAAATAATTTAATATAAATTAATTATTTTAACTTTCACCAAATTTAAATAAATTTAATGTGGGTTAAATTTAAAAAATGAATTTCTCAGGACACATTCGACTAGTCAAATATGTCTTATGTGTTGAACGAGCAAAAATATATTTAATAAACAGCAACTAATAAAGTAATTAAAATTCTAAGAAATATAACAATTTTATCCATTACGTAGTTTAACATTACAATCATAACAAAAAATGATATCATATTTAATTATGCATATTATACAACATTTTTCTAGAACTTTAAATGAAAACTACAATTTTAAAGAAAACTGTGCATTTATAAACAAGAATTTAACAAAACAATGGGTTCAAGTATACTCGAAACTGAAAATGAAGGACATTTTCACTAAAATCAATATGTATATGGTGAATGCCATTGAATAAAATTCGCAATTCGACTCTTCCTCTTATGTATATATTGACTTTGAGCTGAAATGCAATAAAATTACTGACACACCTATAATCCTTTGACAAGTGATTACTCTTAAAAGCCATTTGACAGATCAGGTCGTATTTAGATAACCCAGTATCAGAATTAAAGTGCCAGAAAAACTCATTGTTGTTCAACACTTCATTGAATTAAGCCACATTTGTATAAAAACAAATCTCTTTAATATTGTATGTGACACGTAAATTGTATAATTCTATGAAAATGAGCAAAATACGTACGTGTTTTTAACAAGCACACAATCGTTTTCAACGTTGAAATACGATATGACGTAAATTCATTATGTCAATAAATTGTAGATGGCCAGGAGGAAAAAATGAAATACCAGCATACTCTGACGCCACCTAGTTCTGGACGCCATATTGTGGCGGATAAACTCGTAGATTCAAAATAATATTTTCTTAAAACTTAACTTTTACAATTAATTTACTGAATAAATAAAGTAACGATTATGTTTTAATAAGTATTTAAATTTGGTGTAAATTAAATGAATTTTTAACCCATTTGTTTATATTTATTTGTGTAAAAAGTTAAACACTAAAGTAATGTTTTAAGTATGGACCACAAAAACCAAAACACTGTAGACAGAATTTGTCATGTACAGAAAAAGTAATTTTAGTTATTTATTAATATGAATATAATTAATAGAGTAAATGAATATATAACAAATATTATGCGGTCAGCTTTCGCAATGTTAAGGTAAATACCAATTTAGTATTTATTAAATGTCAATTTCTTTACAAAACTTAGGTTATGTTATTATTTTCACAGTGCAAATTATATTTCGTATATAATACATAAACATATTATAATTAAATTATTCACTTATTGAATATATATTATTAAAATAACAAATAAAATTATATTCATAGATTTTTCATTTGTTATTATATGTTAAAATTCAATCTTCATACAGTTTAGTTTTTTATATTCTTTTTAAATTAAAATTGTAGATACTTATTAAATATGTTTTAAAATTATTTTTAATTTGATAACTTTATTAAATTTGGATAAAATTAATTTAATTATTTTTTATTTATTTTATTTTAATTATAATTATTGCAGTACTAATATTAACAACAAATATTTTCAGACAATTTTATTCAAAGAAAGGGAACAAAGATATTTTACTGCTTGAAGCAAAACCATCCACAGAATGTGAATCGACACGTAAGATATTATAAATAAAATTAAGTTATCGATACTAATTAAATTACAATGTACAATTTCAGAATTATTGTTTTTACAGAAAATATCTGTTTTTATAAAGATAATGAGTACAAAACAGAAGATGCCTTATCAGAAAAATCTGCAAAGAAAAGAAAAAAGCCGCCTCTTACACATTTTGTGTCAATACCTTTCAACCACAAAATGATACAAGAAAAATTGCAAGAATTTAAACTCGATGTTATGAATAATTTAGTTGATAAAGATAATAATGATATAACAGAGAACTTGTTTATAAGACCTGAAATCTTGCATTTGACAATAGGAATGTTAACATTGCAAGATGAAGGGCAGTTATCGAAGGCAGAAAGTGCATTACAAAATTGCTCAACAGAAATTATCAAGTACATATTTTAATAATCATTTCAATTTAACTTAATAAGTGTTGTTAATCTGATCATTAATTCTTTAATTTTCTATAAAGGTTAATATACTTCATAATAAATAATATTGTATTTTATTCTTTTTATAACTTGCAAACAAATTCATATTTTTTGTAGACCTTTTATTAAAGAAAATGGTCAATTAAAAATAAAAGTTGAGGGAGTTGAGAGTTTGAATAATAATCCTAAAAAAACGAGAGTGGTTTTTGCTAAAGTCGTTGATGAATCAGGACACTTGCAAGAAATGTCGGACAAAATAGTTAACTATTTTGTAGAAAACGGTAGGCTATTATTGATACAATTTATTTAAAAATATTAATTGAAAAAAATAGATAATAATTTTTATTTATTTTTAAACAGGAGTAATGAAAAGAGAGTATGATAAAGTCAAACTGCATATTACTTTAATGAACACTACATTTCGAAATCGACAAAAACAGTCGTCTGGAAAGCGCTATCCTTTCACATTTAATGCATCAAAAATAATTGAGGTATGATCTAATTATACTACTGACAATACAAAATTTCATAATTTTGTTTACATAATTTTCGAATGGATGTTTCAATATATTATATAATTGAATTTTATGTACATATTTTTTTATTTTTTAAAATTGCAATTAAAATATTCGATAATTATGTAGCTTTTAATAATTTAATTAAAATGGATATGCTTTTAAATTAGAGTATAAGCAAAACTCCACAGAAATGTTAATTTTAGCAGTATTGCCTTTTTAATTTACAAGTTTCAAAAAGCTTCAACAAATTTGGGCAAGAGAATTATATCTGACAAATCTAATTAAATAAAGACCAAATTTGCCATGAATAGAATATCAATCTTTAATTCACTGGACATACATTATTTGTGCATTTAAGAAACCAGAAAGCAAGGAAAAATTATCAAACATTTTTTATAAAACCATTTAAGATAACATATTTAAAGGTATCACTTTTAAAATTTTTCTTAATCACCATTATTTTTTGAGTATTAGGGAAATTAAAAAAACAAAGAAGAAGAAAAAAAATAATTTCAAAGATGTGTCCTCAATAATCATTTTTTTAATTTGTTATATTTATTATTTATTGAAAGTTTTTAAATGAATACATGTACTTAACTGAAAAGAACTGAATGCAGTAAAAATAATAAATACATAAAGAAAAAGTTCTGAATAAATTAACTTTAACAGTTATAATGTAATGACAAAGAAAGTAAAACTCTTACCAAAACAGCGAATACAATTTTAAAAAACATTAATGTGTATATATGTTAAATTTAACGACTTTACTCTCTTTATAATAAGTTGGTATGAAAAAATAACAAAACTTAATTGGTTTCAGGCACATAAAAACACTAATTTTGGAGAAGTAACTTTTAATACTCTTCATATATCACAGCGGTTTAAGTATACAGAAGATGGATATTATTATCCTTTTGCTAAAGTTGATTTTTGTGATAATGTTTGAATTTAAAGATATAAAGGAATTATACTAAATATTTAAAATTTCATAAATTAAAAAAAGGAACCGAAAAGTGTTTTTTTTTCTTTCTTTACTTTTATATTTATGTAATCAATCTAAGTTAACATCACTTGAACAGAATTTAATAAAAAATGTTAAGAGATTTTTAGTAAAAAAAAAATTCATTAATGAGACTTTTTTCATTTTTGAGAGTTTCCTTAATAATAGTAAGTTTTAGATGTTACTCTTAAAATACTCATTTTTTTCACTTGTACAGAAAAATTTTGTGTGAAAATACTCATATTTCGTTAGGATGTTCAGACCTAATTTACTCAGCTTCTGTACAGTAATATTTTTTGTAAAAAAAATCATCTGCAAAATCTTACAATTTAGTGCAATTCATTGTCTGCAATTTTAAATGTTTCTGAAATTTTGTTTAACAACAAATTAGTAATATTTATTAGAGTGATTCTATAAAAAAAACACTCTTTAGATAAAAATCAAAAAACGATTTTTTTCTACTCACTCTTTGTATATAATTTTTATTTAAAAGAAGAAAATAAACATTATCAAATATTATAATTGCTTGAAATGAGATACACTAGAACCTCTATTATCCCAGCTAATCGAGAAAAGCAAAGCTGGGATAATCGAAAATTCGGATTACACGAACAAACTTGAGCAATTCCGGAAAATGGACAATTAATCGTTAAAAAAATAAATTAATTTTTTTGCTTGATTTGTCAAATATAAGAGAAAAATCGAGAGCAATTAAAATTTTAGGGCAAAAATGCAAATGAAACAAATTTCATGTAAATGAAATAAATAAATTTTTCGTTCAAATTTTTAAAAAATTGACATTTTTACATGTTATTTTTTGAGATGTTATCAAAACTTTGACCAAATTAAAATATGAAGTAAACAAATCTGACGAAAAGTAATATTAACCCTTTAAACGATTAGACGTCTACTTGATCTCGTTGCGTATATATTCTAAAACTGCAAAGGTACTTCAGAATAGTCATAAAACTAAAAAAAAAACTTATTTTTAAAAGCCCAAAACCCATAGAGTTCTGGGTTATATATAATATTATTAATAATAAACATATTACTGTGTTTTTACGAAGATAATATCTTATTTTCTTTTTTTTTTTGGCACAAGAATAATTTAAAAACATTGACATGTTATTGAAAAATTAAAAATAATGAACTGATGCAATTGATTTAATTTCCAATTGTTGTACCTCGTAAGGTCGGAATGTTGCAATATTGCAACAAATTTTAATTTTATAAATTAAAAATCTGAAAAATGAGAAAAAATTATGTCAGATGCTTTAGACTTCTGAAAGAGTCTACAAAAAAATCCCAAATAGTAATTGTAAAGATTATTGATGAACTACACTTTTTATGTAGTATCAAAATCAAATTCTCGAAGTAACTTAAAATAGTGTTTATTGAAAATTTTGAATTTGGTGAAAAAAAAAATTTAATTGCCCAATGAAGATGAAATCTTGTTCGTCTATGTCAAATTTGAGTAATCTAATCGATCAAAACTGTTTTTTTGAAAAACGACGGGCATTGACAGAAAGTTAAAAACCGATGTTGCAATATTGCAAAAAAAGCAAAAAAAAAAAATCTAAAAAATTAACATAAGAGTCACTTTCTGCAAAATCTTTATGATAAGAATTACTACCTGTGAAAATCTTATCATTATTAACTTAAATTGTATTAAAAAAACCAAAAAATCAGTACAAAATTAAAAATTATTGATAATTAAAATTTAATGCCATCCCATTTTTTACAAGCTATCAAGTCACAAAAATTATTTAATACACTTAAGAATACAAACTAGAATATTTGGCGGTGTGTTGATCGTAATACAATAACTGAGAATTTGTGTAAAAGTGGGTATAGCATGATGTTCGATTAAGCTGAAAATTCTCCTCTTAATGCTGTACGAAAAGAAATTTACTTTAACTTTTTACAGTTTTTGAAAATATTAATATTTTTCATTTTAATTAAAAGACATCACAGAAATATTTTAATAATTACAAATAATAATTTTTTTTTCTTATAAGTCAAAATAAAAACAATATTGCTTTACCGGGCATCGAACTCTTGCCGTTTGTCTACTGCGCGCTGCTGATCCTCTATTGTTACAAAAATGTATTCATAAAATATGAAAAATAAATAGCAAATTTCTTTTAATGTGTACGCTGCAGATTTTCCATCGTTGACATGAATCTTAAGCATCTTTAAAAAATATTACTATTTTGATTTATTTCATGTCTATGAGATATATCACATAAATAATATATTTTATATCAAGAACAAATTTCTCCAATATAAAATAGAATTTGTATTAAAATTTGTATAAATTTTCTTTTTCAGTTGGTTTAAAGAGAAAATAGGAAATCAGTTAATTCCATTGGAGAGCTTCTGAAAATATTAATTATTAAAATAATATTTGAAATATTAATGTGATATATAATTGAAAAATATAACTCTTAAGGTTAGTCAAATAATTTTTCACTCTTTAATTTCTCGATCAGCTGTATCTTTTTCGAAAATTTTTCATTTTTTAGGGTTATTGCTTATCTTATTTTTGTTGATTACAATGCCTCTTATGACTTGAAACTTGGATACAGTTTTCTGGAATATCCAAATCAGCAATAAAAAAATCTATATTATCGTACAATTTGTATTATAAAACTATAGCATTATAACAAATTATTGTGCATAATTCAAAACATTACAATCATTTGTCGTAATAACTGTACTTGAACACGTTTTGTTTACGAGATTATATTTTTTATACATTTTAAATTAATTAAAACTAAAAAAATTATAGTCATCAACAAGTGGCTTCGCGAGAATGTACTATTTTTAAAAATTACAAGTGTTTTTAATAAACCGGTCACCCATGATAGTATTATTTTGTATAAATAATTGTATAAAATTGTAAAAATAATTTTAACACCATACAAGTATTATACATTTTTTGAATAAAAAATTTACATTGTATAAAATTATGAAAAATCATATGTGATCGATAATTATCGCACTTCTGGCAACACTTGTTCTATCCAAAAGATTGGTATTGTTGGATATAGACGAACAACTTTTATTCCCACTTCTTTTGTTCCGATGCGTGTTTTTCGAAATTTTTCCAACAACATTTTTTTAAATGTCTCATCCAATGTTGCATGAGAACAGATAAATTAATTCTTCAATATTTCATACAGAATTCTTTATATCGTAACAGGTTTTAAAGAAGAGAGGATTATTTATTACATATCAAAGACAACAAGAAACATAATAAAGAACAGCGAGACAACCAATCACTTATACATCTCTAAAGTGCAAAAAACTAATAAGTGAACTTACAGAGTTATTCAAGAAATTACAACACCTTTTTTTTCTTTCTGATAATGCCTGTAACAAATGAAAAAAGTGTGATCTGAAAAATCAGGATATTTATTATTTTTATAAAATTTGAAATAAAAAAATATCTATAACTCATTTCGAAAAGGTCGAATTATTGTGAATATTAGAAATTCAATAGTAAACATTGAAACATCAAAGCTAAAAAAATCTGTTTCAAGTGTTGGCAAGTAAAAAAAATTACCCAAACCAGAAGAAAAATGTTAGCACCTATTTAATGATAACTTAAAGTTCCAGGAGAAAGCAATAAGACGGCATAATGATATGAAAATGTTGTGGTTTTTAAAAAAGATGTCTACATTTTCAGCTTTTTGTATCTTATAATCGCCATGAAAGGCTGCTAGTAAATTGATTAATAATAAGTTTTTGAATAATGCTTACAAGTATGTACCGCTACAATTTTGAAAAAAGAAAAACATGTAGTATTTACATAAGATTAATCGGTGCATAATAGTTAAAAGATGCTTAACTATCTCTTAATTGTAAGAACTTTCAAATGCAAGTACAAATAAATAAAATCGTTTTATGTAATTATAATGTTATAAGTTTAATTAATATTCTTCATTTAAACATTTTATTTAATAATAAAAAATAATTAAGTTTTATTCGCGAGAACAAAGTTCTCTTTTCGTATGAAGTTATACTTTACTAGTGCAATTAATCGGAATTATAATCCTGCATTAATTATACCTCGAAACTTCTCGCTCTCAACTAAGTTTCTTCCACTACGTGCATGTAAAATGTATTTTGGAAAATTCCATCTTACAAATATCTCAAGTAATTACAAGATATATTTTCCTTTCTTATAAAGATGAAAATAAAATTGATTCAATATTCTTGTTAATGCAAACAAATGCAATTTCTATTATCAATTAAATTTTAAAATGCAAAGATAAAAAATTGTGGAAATGAGAACATTTCCAATTTGGAGAAATTTTATTTTCAAAAAACACTTTCATTAAACCTATTTCTTACCGTTGATGCTAAAACGCAAGTCCGAAAAATTGTTTTTCGGCTTTTTAAATATCAAAAACATGAAACATATTTATTTTACTTAAGCATAATGATGGCAAATATAGCCAGTTTGACATATTGTTAACAAATTCATTTATTTTTTTTGTAAATAAACAAATTGTTGCAGAATAACGGAAAATTTGTTGCCTTTTCTTCTACATTTTGATGTAACAAATACATTTGTAAAATAATTTGTGCAAAAAAGTTTGTTTTAATGTTGTTTTTAATGATTTGGCCGTAAACGAGTTAAACGAAAAAAAACATTGTATACTATGTTAATAATCTTCTTTATTTTTATTTAGACATTTAAAAAATATCCCTACAATGCTAAATGTAATTTGTTATTTGCATTTGTTATTTTGTCTCACTAAATTAAACAGTCACGTAATTAAAATTACAAATAGCCTAATTAAGCGTTTGCTTTCAAATGCTAAATAAGACAATCAATCTCTATTAGAATTGAACAAACTCGTTTCAGTGTGAATCGAAATCACTGCATTCGATACATTTGAATTACCGTCTGTCAATCAAGAAACGATCAAAACTAAGTCAAACTCGAACGCACTGAATTCATGCGGTCAGCTCAGCTTCCTAGGATTTTATAATACATTGCATCATAGAGAAGCATTCTTGGACACATGTGTATTGATATAATACTCTGATGCCTTAAGGCTTTACGGATATGACTCGTTACCTGAGGCGAATGATTCTAAAAGTAGGCAGTCATTGCAGTAGCAGCCAATTACAACGACCAACCTGCCTATATACATAGAAGTTCTTCAGACTCGCGAGGTAGATTTCTTTCAACCAAACTCTTGGTAACGTCCATTCACGACATCATGAAGATACGCATAGTGAGTGTGGATTTAATCACTTTATTACGTGTGCAGTCAACTTTTTTTATATTAACATTAGATCATTATTAAAAGTGTGTTTCAAGGTGACAAATCTCCGAAAATTTGCATCAGGAAATCAGTGACTATATTTTTTGTCAAATTGATTAATATAATTAATTGATTATTTTAAATTTGTCCTAAATGATTTCATTTTTGCAGATCTAAAATAGTTAATTATTTAATTTTTTTTAAAAATTGTTTTTATTTTCTAATTGATTTGAAAAAAGATTGATAAGAAAAATATTTTTTCCATAAAAACGAAATTGAAAAATGTATTTTCACATTTAATCTCACTAATTTTTGATTTTTTTTAAAATTTCATTTACAAAAAAGGAAATTAAAAATTAAAAAGAATTAAAAGAAAATTACTTGTTTTCTTCTCGTGCTCTCGCATTTACGGGAAATTAAAATTATGGAGAACAAAATTACGAAATCAGTTCAGTAATAGTAATTAAATCCTTCGTAATTAAGTTGGGTATCCAGTAATTAAGAAGTGTCGTGCAAAATATTTTCAAATTGACATTTTTAGTCAAGTTAATTGTATTACAAAAAAAAAGAAAAAACCTGGAAACCATTATTGTAAATAATTATTTTTATTATTGCTTCAATTTTTTTTTCTCTGAAAGAAAAAAAATGAAAAAAACTTCAATTCATAAAGCTTATACGATTATTTTTTTCAGAATTTTTTGATTTTATCTTTGGTGGCCACATGTTATAGTGAGAAATTTCCTTCACAACGTAATGTCCGCGCTCCTCAAGGACATGTACAATACAGTGAACCTGACGGTAATAAAACTAATAATTATCAATAAAATTAATTGTAAATAGTACATCTTTCAGCACATGTTAATGATAATTATATGCATTTTTTACTGAAATTATAAATTATTCATTAATAATTGTACATAAATTAGCCCGCAAATTTTATATACCAAACATAATGCAATCAATGTATAAAATAATTAATTGATTTCTAAGCGTGAAATAACTTTTCTATTTAGTCTTACATTCTTGAGCACGTGTATTTGAAAAAAAAAGTATTTGATTACAAAATTACACATATCATCTCTGGTCAGATTTAATTATCAAATAAGATCATGCGCATGACTAGTTACAATAACATGTATTTTTCTACATAACCATATGACTATATGTAACAACTTGATCATGCTGTAACATATGACAAGGAAAGCATATAATTTGTAGTACAAGAAGAAGATCGCATTTAATTCAGTTCGCACTTACACTTTACCAATGTAGGTACAACTTTCTGCACTTAAATAAGTTTTCTTTTTATTAAAATATGTATATTACTCATTTCATTCATTAATACACATCAATCTGTGATACTAATTTGTGACTTACAAATTTTCGATATATTTGTTTGTATTCAATGAAGTTAAAATATATGCATTTACAATTATTGGCATATTTGGATGTGTAAAGTTAAGTCTAATATCCAAATTATATGAATGAAAAAAAAAATTAAAATTAGCTAAATATTTGTCATTTTGGGGTAAGTGCACCAATTTTAATAATTCAGATGTATGAATAACTTTATTATGTTGCAACAATAAAACGTAAATAAACTTTGAACTAATGAGAAAATTCTGGGACATTATTAAAACAATAAAAAATAAGAAATAAGTACTGTAACTTTATAACTGTTGAGTTTTATATGAATTAATGTAATATCCAAAAAGTAAACTTTTTAATTGTCTGATTATATTTATTTTTCACATGGGTATCTGTTTGTTATCAATCAGTCAAAACTGGTTTATTCCTAAAATCTTTTTCTTATTTTGGACCAAGATTTTGGAACTACTTTCTCGTGACAGTACTCCGCGTGCAATATCAAGTTTTTAAGCTAGGTCTGAAAAATTATTTGCTTAGCAATGAAGTTGTATTTTGACGCATCAGTTATATTTTATGTACAAATTAAAATGTTATATAAATTGTTGTTTGATTTGTCTTTTTTGTGTATGTTATGTCGTCAATGCATTTACTGTAATCGCTTTGGTTATATTTATGGTTTACTTTCGTAATATTTATCGTTTATTTTCGGGCCAATTACGAGTTTTTCCAGGACTTTGAATATTGAATAAACTAAACTAAACTAAAAAACTTCTTTTTACACATCAAATAAAATATTAACAATTTAGGAGAAAAGGGGAAAATTTTGAATCTCTGTTATACTCATTGAGTTGCTTCTTTTGAGATTTTTACAGTGATGTTTTTTTGACAAATTTTATTTAAACTTAAAATTAGGGTCTTTTGAATAGACATAGATCTTAAAGAATAAAGTTTATTGCTGATTTTATACGTTTGAACTTCAAAGTTTTTAGATCATTTTCAAATTATTTAGAAAAATATTTGATGCATATAATGATTTTACAAGTTGAACACATTATTAATATTTTATTTTATATCAATTTTTATATTCTAATTCTCAGGAATTTTACAGTAATTGTAAATAGATAAACAGCACGAAATAGGTAAATTTATAAACTCAAATATTATGTTCTTTTGCTTATTGAATAAAATTGTCGAGTTAGTTAAAAATGTAATATTTCAGCAAATTTTATATTGAAGTTCTCAAACATCAAAATATGGATTATTAGACAAAAATAATTTTAAAAAAAAGTATTTTTTATTAGATAATTAAATAATTTGTCTACAATTCAATTTTTTTGTAAATTAACCTAGCTATTAATCTCATATAAGCAAGCATTTCAAATATCAAACATTTTTCGAGGTAGATATTTATTAGCTAAAATGTCAAAAAAAAAAGGTAAAAAAAAATTATTATTGTGGATGAAAAAACTTGACTGTTAACATAGTTTTTAAAACAAGCTGAAAATAAAAACAAATAAAAAATTAACGACGTAGAGCTAGCGATAAAACATTTATGATAAACGTTGGATTTTATTAGTTTTCGTTTATTATGTGAAAAAGTAATACTTTCTAATAATTATCAGCTTAATATGTAGAAATGTTATTAGGGGCTGTCCATAAACTACGTCACGCTATTTGATAGTCGTATCTTTTTCTGCTTCGTGGAAAATCATATATTTATTCTGCTTGCACAGCGTGACGTAGTTTTTGGACAACCCTTTAGAGTGAATAATTTTCAATTTCAAATAAATCTCCCGTAAATTTAGAATTATATAAAATTATTTTTGAAATAATAATTCTTACAACAAAAAATTTCAAATAAAATAGTTTTCGTAAAAAATAACAAGTATTGATTGCAATTAGTTTTTATAAATGAAGGAATTTTCGTGCATTACAAATGCTAAAGTTTTCCAATTAACACAATATTTCAATTACCTGTCACCTTTCAGTCACCGTGCTCATTATAATCGACAATTTAATGCTTTCGATTTAACAAAATTAATGATTTTAATAAAAAAAAAATACTTAAAGACTTAATTTTTTATGAAATATTATTTATGTAAGTTATATCCGCATAACTTCGCACATTTTTGCAAATAGAAATTAAAACAAATTTAACAAATTCTTTGTTTCTTTGTGAAATTTCACCTTAGATTATATAAGAATCAATATAACTATTGTTTAGATTAAACAAAATTAATAGAAAAAGATAATTTAAGTTAACTTATAATTTAAGACGTAAAAAGCTGTATTATGAATGATTAAAGAAACTGTATTTATTAAAGGTTTTTATTTTTTTATATTTATGAATATTTTTATTTATAAAAACATTTATTACCCTAGTAAAATTGTACTTGTTTTAAGTAATTGTGTACTCTCACGATCAAAAATATAGACTCTAAAATATAGTTTTAGTTGTATGCCGTATTTCCGCTTTTTAATAAAAAGTCTCTATTTTATTTCATATTATAAAGACTTATTTATAAAAATTTTATAAAAATTGTATATGCCATTTTACTGTTTATATTTATTGTATATTTTAAGATATATTTTCGTCCGTGAGGGTAAATACTTATAAATAAATTTTATTATTTTTAAACAATAACGAACAAATAAAATAACACTTTATTTGTTTAAATTGTACATATCTATGTACACCATACAATTTGATTGAATGATAATTATCAAAAATATTGTTAAAAGTTTTTTTCCTCTTTAATTAAAAAAGTTAAATTAAAATTGTTATTTTCGAGATCCACTAAATAATAATTTTTTATTATTATTTTTTTCATTTAAGCTTATATTTCATTTCCAATAAATGAATTTATTGAACACGTGCAGAAAAAGTGTTCACTTTTCTCACGCTGAACGGTGGAAAAAGTGAGTCTTTTCGCGTGGTTTTGTTAGTTTTGTTAGTTTTGTTAGTTTTGTTAGGTTAACTGACAAAAACTTTTCGGGCAAGTTATTCAGGCCAACGAGTAAACAAAAATCAATTCTGAAAATACAGAAATGTTCTCCCAGTGACAAAGAACATCGACTATCTCCTCAAAATTTAAATTAAATTGTTTTATTAACTACCAAGGAGCAATCCTTAAATCTGGGGGAAAACGACTTAACCATCCTTTTAATCAGACAGATTGAGAGGTTAAATGTATCTGATTTGAAGTGAGAGCTTGTTTAGTTTGGTAATAAAGTCCTTAGAACTGATTTTAAGCTTCTCTCTGTCTCAACAGATAATTTATATTTACTAGTAAACTTAAATTTGTTTAATTCTTTTTAAAACTACTGTTTTGGGCCTCGGCTTCGCCTCGCGCTGACACATCAATTTTGAAACACAACTTATCCACAACCTTTCTTGTTGAAAAATATACTATTCTAATATATAAAAGATACTATATCTGATCTATAAAAAGTTTTATCGATAAATCTAACCTCTTTGATTAAATAATATTACTATTGATAGTACAATTTTGTTTGACAATTATTATAATTTACTTTGGTTTTAACTATCTTTTGCGACATGTGAGGGAAAATTTGGGGTTTTCGCTTGACACACTTATGCAAAAACAGCAACTTTTCCCACAAGTTGCAGAATATATTATTAGTGATTAGTGATGTATCTAATTTTTATGATATTTTAATTATTACAATTTATATATTAATATCTTGTCCACTTTCAAATATTTTTAATAAACATACCACACTTTTTTCAATGTTAATAAATAAAGTTAATCATATTTATTAATAACAAACTTTCTTTAACAGTTTTTTCAACTTCAATTACTCGCAATGATAATGTGTTTCAACAGGAGTATACTAATTTTATTATATTCATACACAAAGAATTATATTTTGTCTAATTTAATGTTACACTTCGAAGACTAGAGAGTTTGTAATTTCTGAATTTTATTTCTTTTCATATACTTTAAAATGTTTTATAATAACCGATATAAATTAAATATTTTACAAAATGTATAAATGCACAACAAACAACATAAAGTAAAAGACTTGCTTTAGCGTTAACATGTGAATATTATATAAATTATAATAAATAATCGATGTAAATTAAATTCAAACAAACATTATTTTAAATCTTCTGTTACTATGTTTGTTCAAATATACGGTTTTAAGCGATTTGCCTGGAAGGCAATTTTCACTGTCATGTTCATTTAGTGTTTGCTTATCTCATAGTATTTACCAATGATTTAAATTGCTGTTCCAATCAACCGATCTATTCAAGATTTATGATTCGCATTCACTTCTAAACCAAATCTGACATACCTGTTTTTGTTCGTGAAATATTACAAAAACGTGTTTTTTATTTAATGTACTTTCTTTAATTTCAATTTTTTCTTTACAATAAATGTTGAACAAAAAATTAAAAAAGAACTTTTTATTATATTTATTTACACGAATAAATTTTGCATTTCCAATCAGACAAATTTTATAATCAATTATAATAACCTAACTATCTGATTAACGTTGTGTATATTAATGTCACACTTTCTACGTGTTATGTGTAATATATACAACAACTAACAAGATTCAAGTTTCAATCATCATCGTTCACCTTGAAAATTACACCTAGAAACAAGAAGAAATTTTAATAAGTATAATTTATTTGAAGTTTTATAAAGTTTATCGTACACTGTCATTGAAACTTGTCAATAATTTAAATAATAATCGTCAGAACTAAAATAATGTGCAATTTATTATTCTTTGCATTATTTACTATTATGTATTTCTAATAATATTATACTTTGCGGTTTTAATATTATTTAATATTCTTCTTCTGCTTTTAAATTATTAGGTAGATAGTAATTTTTGAGATATCTATTGTCTCGATCAAAATTGTAAATCAATTTAATACTAATTGTACAATAATTACAATGATTAATTGTTCAACTAATTTAACATAATTATTTAAAAACAAGTTATAATTATAACTAGTTATAAATAATAGCTACAATTAAAGTATATTAATACAAATTTGACATTAAAAGCATTGAACCTGTTTTTTCAAATGTCTTTTATCAATATGCACAAAATATCTGTACATTTTTCATTACAGGTAACAAAGTAAATTGGAAATTATATGCACCCTATACTCAATGGAAGTCAAATCCCCAAACTTCTTCGAGAAGCCAAAGAGCTGAATCTTTCGAAGCCCAACCCACACAGCAATCACGAATCATCAAACAAGAAGCACAAGTGCCTGCTATACCTAAATTACAGTACAAACCATACGCCATGTTGCCGTCCCATATTAAACAGCTCATTTATCATATGTACCAGCCACAGTTACCTTATGTAGATCCAGCAGCTTATGTATATCAAACTTATTCCAATAATAACAATAAGGACGATGAAACTCAGGAAGATTCTTACGAAGATCAGTATGCCAGAACCAAGTCCAAATACGGATATGCTCAGGAGAAAAAATACAAACAGGGACACATTCAGTACAAACAAGACTATCAACCAAAATATTTAGTTCAACATCAGCCTGCTGCATCTGAACAGTCTCAACAAATTAACAGTGGTATGCCTAACGAAATTCAACAGCTTTTGTATTTGCAAGCTCAAATTCCCTATCACGTGATTGCGAATCGAATTTTGTATCAGCCAAAGGCTATGTTTATACCAAAACCTATTCCAATTGACGAAAAGAACCCCTATAAATATCACACAAAAATTTATTATTTGAAAGATGGTACTTTGGAACCCGAGGAGACAATGAAGTCTGTAAACGAAAATCAAAGACAGTATTAATAGGTCTCCCGAATTTATATTATAGAATAAGAATTATCTTTAATGGTGTATAAAACTGTGCCTCAAAGAAATGAAAAAAAACGAATAGATATTTTTTATTTCTTAATAGTTTATGTGATAGGACACGCATTTTCTAATATTTTTTCAAACATTATTAGTAAATGTTATGAATAAATTGTAACTGACGAGAAGATATACCATAACCATTAACTGTATACTAAAATGAAAATTTATTCTAATAGATAGAACTAATCTTTTATACTATTTTTTTATATTAATAGGATTAATGCTAATGTAGACAATTATTATGTAATGAATATTGTTAATAACAAAATCACGTAAATAAAAGTTTTAAATAAAAGTAAAAGAAACAAACAGGAATTCCGTGAACGCATTTTTGCATGTACATGTGATTTTCTCAGTTCAGTGACTTAGTGTGCGTTCTCAGAGTTCAGTGACATATCTGAAGTTATGCATAATATGTAAAAACACATCTTTTGGAAATAAACAAAAGATAAAATAAATTGCAAACATGTGAGTTTTATTTTTATGTACTTCTGAGAATAAAGAATGAAATAATACTAAAACAGTACTGGGAAAAAATTTGAATTAAAAAAATAAATTTAAGCAACAACAAAATCTAAATTGAATAGAATTTGTAGTAATCGTTCAATTACAGTCATTTTTATTAATCTTATTCATCGCCGTTGATTATCATTCGATTTCTCCATTCAGGATACATTTCTCCGGATCAGGAAGACTCATTGATACGACGATCCACTTTCGTGGCCTTCGTGCTCCAGCGAGTGCATAGATGCATTACATTTATGCTATACTGAACAGCACTTTCAATTTTACTCGAGACTCTCACCCTGACACTCAGCAATCTTGTGTGATGAATTAATGAATGCCAATTTTTTTGTATGTTACTAGTTTTACGTCATACTTTAAAACGATTCAGTCAAAAAAGATAAATAGAATGATTTATATTCACTCACCTGGAAAAGGTTTCCTGTTAATAATTATTATGAGTGGATAGAAAAAAAATTGTAATTATTTCATATGTTTTTAACTTGAAATATTCACAATATTTGTGTTAACTAAGAAATGAAGACAAACATTGAACATTTTCGTTTGAGATCATTTAATTAAAACAAAATTAATTCAATGATTGTAATTTTTCTCTGCATAATTTTTAGAACTCGTTTTTTTGGTGATCAAAATTAATTATTATTTATGTATGTAAAATTTATTTGAATTTAATTAGTTACCTAATTATATAGATATAAAAAAAACAAAAGAAATTGTCTAATGAGCGTGATAATATTGGTCAAACAACTTGTATCACACATTAAAGCAGAGCTGATTAAAAAATATTTTACCGCAATAAGAAACAAACCATATCACGCGAAGGACTTTCTACGGGAACATATACAAAAGATATAACCCATAAATACCATGAGTTGATGTGACCATAATTGGACCCATTTATGTGATCAAGTTTTAATTATATAAAAAAAAGACAACTATTACGTGTTACAATGTTTTATTCATGATTCGTTAAAACAGTATTACCAGCTGACATAACAATGTGCTAACGTTTTAATGTGTCAAACCTATCTTTGACTGTGCCCTCAGACAAGGTAGAAAAATAACATTTCTTTCAACTTTTATACATACAAATTTAGCAGCTGGAAAGTTTCTATAAAATCAATTTACTATAAGTTTTATTCGTTCATTATGTTCTTCGGAAACCTCTTGAAACTTTCAACTAATAAAAGATAATGAATTTATGTAAATATAAATGTCAATAACCGATTTCCATTTGCATTTGAAATTTGTTTGTTAATCATCATTGTTTGGAAACTCTGAGAAAAAAGGACTTTTTCGCTCACAGTATTTTTTTAAAAAAAGGTTTTTTCCAAATTGGATTAATTTATGAAAACAGTAATCGAAGTTTAGCCAGCAGCTAAAAAGTAAAATAAACGGAAAGCACTTGGGGGGCGACAGAATTCGTTGGAGGTGGTTCACCGAGTTGCATCCAATCGCTTCGAAGTTTGATGCAGCACAGGCTTAGAACGGCCTATAAAGTTGTGAACAAGCGTTGCGCGTGCATTTAGAATCGCTTTACCTACGAACACGTTCGCCTCTTCGCCATGAAGCTATGGGTAAGTCAACATCTGCTTCCAAATTAGAGATACACATGGTCTCAGTGAAGATATAGATAAATTTGACAACACAGCATTATAGCAAAAACAAAAAAAAAAGTTATTGTTTTTCTTCGAAATTATTTTCATAAGAATTTTATGTGACTTCTTGTTGAGTGCCATATTAGGGTTAAAAAAAAAGCATTGTAAAGTTAGCGAGAATAAAATAGAAATCTGTTTAACTTCTATTAAAAAATTCCACTAAATTTTAATCGATACATTTTTGTTTAAGTGCTGAACTGCTTGTTTTTATAAAGCAGCGAAATCGCGAGTGAAATTAGACAGGTGAGGTCTAATTTGTAGACATTTTATGTACTTTCTATCTTGCGTCTAAAATTATACTCCGATTAATCGGTCATACGTGCCCGAAACCGCGAGTTTTTTGCGAGAACGCACGCTCACACTCTCACACCCTAGCCTGGCTCCTACTACCGGCTCGGCCGACGCCTTCGCATTCGCGATCGCTGTAAATCAGATAGCAGCGAAAGGTTGAATCGCAGAGTCTCACCTATTCCCGTTTACAAACTTTGCCAATTAATAGATAACTTTGTCGGTAAACGAAGCAACTTTCCAATCACTTATGGGCACTCGATTCGAGTTCTTTTCTTCGATGTTATTCAATGATTGGACATGTAAAAAATTATTGAACTATTCAGAATACAAAATACAAATTAATTTTCACTGGGAAAAGCTGGTTAGATAAAGAGGCCCATTGTTCAATGAAATCAGATGTGTTTCTGATAAAAAGAAATTAACATGGACATTGAAAAGTTTAATTCAATTAAAGTAATGTTTTATAATACTGATCGAAAAGAAATATTATATAGTTAAACCAAAGTGATGATTTTTCCAATTAAACTTGTCATCAGGCGGTTCTTTAATCACAAATCTAATTTAAGATAAAGATTTTATTAATAATAAATTCATTTAATTAACTGAAAACTTGACAATTTATTTACTTTATTATATTTAAAAGCAGTTAAGTAATTTCTTTAATGTTTGTAATAAATAAACATAAATTTGAGGAAATTTTGTGATAAAGTATTAAAATGAAATTTTATAACATTGTAAAACATAAGTGTTATTTTTTTTTGTAAAATGTATATACAGTTACTGTAAATTATTGAGAAAAAAACCATTGAACAATTTTAGGCAATTTTATTTTGAAAGTTAATGTCAAATTACAATGTAGACATAAATGTTAAAGTGAAATAAATTATGGTTTTTTGAGTAAATATACTTCGTTTTATCTTCAATCGTAAAATATTGTTTATCAAGTAATAATAAATTTTAAATTTCTTTTCACTTTGTAGATACTTCTGATAACCGCTTCAGTGTGCCGTGCACAGTTTTCAATACAAGGCCCAAGTGATGGACACCGGCAAGCTGCGGGTATAAAAATTACTGAGGAGAAAGGAATTGAATATGTTCCGCATAGAGGTGATAATATACATAATTATGTCATTGTTTACTTATACGAGAAATAATTTTATATAAAAAAGGTAAAAATCTAAATTGCAGTAATAATATTAGAAAGAACAAAGACTCGATTAAATTAATTGATTTATTAATTAAATTAACTAATTAAACAAATATTTCATAATAAAAAATGTTAAGTGATATTCTTGATATAAAATAGTAATTATTATATCGATCTTTTCAATTGACAGTCTCAAATTGGTAAATAATATATTAAATTTCTCTTTATTGTGAAATACAATTCATTCTAGATCTTGTAATGTTAAAGTTAAACTTAAGTTAGATTTTTAGAATGAATATATTTTATTGTAAAATATCAAATAGTTATTTGACGGATCTTATATCTTTAAAACCTCATTGAAATTACAAAAATTAATATTTTTTAAGTTTGGTTTCATTATATAAAATGAACGATAAATTATAAATAATAATCTGAAATCTTGTTCAATAAAATAGAATATTTTTTACAAAATTTTACTTGAATCAAGAAAGCTTGAAAATTTATTGAAACCGTCTTATATAAGTTATTCTATTGTTTTCATATTTATTTTTTGAGATATATAGTTACTTTAAGTGAAAAAAATGTTAATTACATTTGTTTTTTAAATTACTAGGACTAATCGCCCGCTGCGCGCGCCATTGCCATACTCCTAATCACGCGTTAAGTGCTAAAGCTCAAATTTATAACACGTCAAAACAAAAAATTCAAATTTCGAACTGTCAACTAATCAGATCTAGTTTAAAGCGATGACGCGTAGCCAACTTCTCTCGTTTCACCAATTTTCTTATATTGGATTTCTTATATTGGATTGATCTAATAATTTTGAAAAAAAATTATTATTACTTCAAAAGCGCTTCTTTTAAAATTCATCAATTCTTTTATTTCACACTGTAATAAAGATCTATTTTAAATAAAATATTTTGAAAGTAGATATGAATAAAAATTTGAATAATTTATAAACTGGTTGAACTATGTTGTATCATTAAATATAATTTAACGGCTCATTTACATTGCAGAAGTTTTATTTTTTTACAACAAGCACTAGTGAAGCTAGTATATTTATCATTTAATCCGCAATGTAAATAATATTTTTGATTTAATCTCAATGACTAAATGTAGTGTTTCTAGATTTTTCCAAGAAAAGAAAGAAAATACAACTTTTTAAAATTATTTCTATCCAAATGTTATCTAGTATGATGAATTTATTAAATTGTAATTACAATTTTTATTAAATTGTAGTAATAATTAAGAAAAAACAAATAATACAAGGGATCGCATATTTGTCAATCGTCCAATAAAAAAGTTTTTTTAATGATAGACATTCTTTAAAGCTTAAATAATATTGTACATTAATTTTAAATGTTTATATTAACAACTTATCTAAAAATAACAATTAAAATTATTTAATTAAAAAAAGTAATTTCATGGCAGCAAATTTTATATTTCGCCTTAAAAAAATATATGTACTTTTTTGGGAAATTCTAATTAACAATGAAATACAATTTGCAAGACTTACTGCTGATTTATTGTTATAAATTAAATATTATATGATTCTTTCAGATTCAATAAGTGCTGGAGGATTCAGTATTCAAGGTGCAACAGATGGAAACAGTCAAATACAAGGAGCAACAAATGGAAATAATGATTTCCAAATTCAAGGAGCAACTGATGGAAATGCAAATTTTCACATTCAAGGAGCAACTGATGGAAACGCAAATTTTCAAATTCAAGGTCCTACTCATGGCAGAAGTAATAGTTACATACAAGGAGCTTATGATGCCAACCAAGCTAATGCCCAGCCAGCCGCAAATTACGGAGGAGGCAGAGCTTTGCAATATAAAGATCCAAGTGGTAAATGAAACGAATATAATCATTAAAAATATTCATAATCAATGATTCTCTTGATCCAAATTTTTCAAAGACTGAAATACAGCATTAAAAAATTGATTTTAAGTTAAAAAATGATAAAATCGCATAGATTATAAAAATGATTAATAGATCTTAGAAAAACTGCATTCTTTTTCATTGTTTGTATAATTAATTTTTGTTTTCTAAGTTAAAGCTATACAGGAAGAAAACATTTAAAATATATCTTAATTTATACATATTTTATATATCAATACCAATACTGTACTGATTATGTATTTGGACGTTTGCCTGTTAAATAAATACATAAATAATGAAATACAGTTGTTTATTTAAAAAAAATATATCAAAGGTTTATTAATCTGAATAAAAGAATAAATATACAACTATTATATTAGTGTTCAAACTAAATTTTGTATTGCATTAATAGGTCTAAAAATAAACTGGAAATCTTACGCACATGGTGGACAACCTCAACCACAAGCTGCCCCTCAATATGTTCCAGAACAACAGCCTATTCCAGCAAGACGTCAGCCTATTCATCGCCAACGCCAGGTGCAAGCTCGAACTCAACCACGACCTCAACCTCGATTACAACCCCAACCTCAACATCAGCCTCCCCCACAAGCCCCAGTCCAGACAAAACCTTTAGATAATGCACCTGAAAGAATTAGACAGATTCTTCTTTTCCAGCAGCAAATACCTTACCTCAACAGCATACCCGAACAATACAGGTAATTTTATACAATTTATAATTTCGTTGAAACTTCAAAAAGCAATTGTAGTAGAAATAAACAATAAAAATTAAATTTAATCAATTTTCAAAAAGTAAATTTGGCACTTTCTGTAAAATTTCATTATAATGAAATTTCACAAATATATTTTACAAATTTTGACAAGCGGATATAGTTGATCTTTTATAATAAATAATATTTTAAAATTAATTATCATGCTTAAGAAAGTATATGCAAATTTGCACTGAAGTCAATTTAATCTTTCCCCCTAATTTGTACAATAATATTTCAGAAAAAAGTTATTTTAAACAAAATTTTAGCATTAAATTAATTGCACAATACTGTAAAATTTTAATGTGATCATATTATTTTATGTAGATTAATCCTTTTTAATCGTATTTTACATCTGATTACAATGATGTAATACTAAGACCCAGTTTAAAGTAGCGTAATATTATTTTTAAGCCTGAAAAATGGTGCGGTGGTATTGAAATACAGCTGAGAACGTTTAAAATATAGTTTTCTTATAGATCAATTTATTAAGAACAAACCTCTGATTTACGAATATATTTTAATAAAGAAAAAAATAATTTGAAATTTTATTACAACTTAAAAAATAACTTTAATATTTTTTTTTTTTTGAAAGATAGGCCAATTAAATAATTAAATATATTTTTTACGTT
>JABFPM010000981.1:0-23328 GCA_022817325.1 Idris sp. 1 HC-2018 | reverse complement strand
AAAAAAAAAAAAAAAAAAAAAAAAAAAAAGTAATCTTCTGAAAGCATGTTTTGGTATAAGCATGTATAATTTTTTTAAATTATAAGATCATGACCTCTAATATTAAAATGCGTGTAATTTTAAAGCAATGTCGTGCTTGTTGAATAAATTATGTAATTGTTCGTACTTTTTAAGAAACTCTTTTACATAAACTTTTTACGAAAATATTTTTGTCTAAATTAAATAATATTTTTGTTGTAAAAAAATTATATATTTTTTGAAAGTTAATAATTATTTTAACAATTAGTTTGAAGATAATTTTTTGAAATTATTTTTATTTAAACTTAACTACCCTAATAAAAATGTAAAATGGTTTGCTCTGGTGATAACTAGTTCCCTTTAAAGGCTAATTGTGGTAAACCCTGGTTTCACCAAAAAAACTTTTGTAGGGGACAAAATTTTGTAGGGGGCACCTTGAGAGGCCCATCTAAAAAAAATATAAAGAAGCCTTTATGGCATTTTCAGGGCATGTAACAGCTTAAATTTCAATTACATTTTATTGTTTAATAAGGGCAATTATAGGGGCATATCAATGCACACCAAAATATGCTAAAATTAATAATTTCCTTATAGTTTATAATTCTTTTTTTGTATTTATTAGTAATTGTTTAATTTTATTCCAAAATTTGTTTGAGAAATTGTTAAAATTTACATAATAATGTGTACGCAGGAGATGTAAAACAATCTCAGCTGAGTAGTAGTTCAGTTAAACTTCGTGCTTCTAAAGTATTCCGTGGTTCTGTGTGCTGAACATTATATTTGATAAAAACAAAGCTCAGCGTAATGAGTTCGATTCCCAGCGATATGAACTTTTAATTATTAGAAAAAAAAATAAATTGCATTTTCAAGATTAATTATTTTTATTAACATAATAATAATACAAATTGAAATGTATTCATTTTTATTTTTTATTTTTTTAAATAAAAAAAGTTTCCAGGCACGCCCTGATAGTGCCTTTATAGGCCCTAATAGGGTAAAGTATATAAGCATTATAAAGGATAGGCGTTACATCCCTTTTAAGGGCCCGAATTCAATATTCATAAGGCCTACAATTCGATTTCTACTAGGGATACTTAATAAAAGCAAATATTTTATATAATCAAATTTTATTCTGCTCCAGAGTCAGATCTGTTTAATATTGTCTGTACTTTCAAGGTAAAAAAGAAGGACTCATGTCAGTATTCGCAGAGAAAAACACGTGACTGACGAATTGCGAAGCTAGACATACGTCCAGTGAAAATGAGAAAACCAATCTAAATTTATAAATGATGCATAGACCAGACAGGATGTGGTACATCTAATGCAACACAAGATATCTAAGAAAAAATTTCCTAATATAAATTTATAAATTATTAATAACTAAAGATTTTTGCAAAGTCTTTTTAAATTGAATTACATTTTTTAGACTAATTGAAACAACTGTCAAATTTTGAAACTATAAAAAATTAAATTTTTAAGAAACACGAATAAAAATTAATTATTAATACAAAATAAGTACATTTTTAACAAAACTCGAGAAAGTTATTTCTTTAAACTTTAATATCATTAACTTTTAATTTCAGAAATCAGATTTAATCAGAAAATTATGATCTTCGGATAAACGTTTGAATAAAACAATGCTTTTCGCTCTTGAATAAAACAAAGTTTACTGATGTTGCTTGCCAGCTTGTCTTCTAAATTTTAACTTGGAATACGAATTTAATATAAACGAATTCCGCAGGCGAATTTCAATTATCCAATGCAATTTATTTCATAAAATTTAATTTTGAAACTAATAGCATTCAAAAAGGTATTTGCTACAAAATGTTTTATTAAACAAAATTGCTTTCACTGGATTCAAAACCATGATAAATTTGTTTAAAAAAAGAAGTGAACAAAGTTCATTTGAGCTATTCAACCTTGCGCAATTTCAATTCACCCTTCATTTCTTGCAGCTTATGCAGTTTTGAAACGAAATCTCAAATGTTAAGATCTCTATCGCAGAGGCTTAGATTTTTTCGACCTAAATGATTGCAATTGTCGCATTAATATATTAATGACGTAATTTTGGCATAATTTATAACAAAATACTGGTGACTTAATTTGACACTGTTACGGTAAGATTAAGTTCCAACTTATTGAGTGTCGCGTTTGCTTTTGCATCTCGACACTGTTAGGACCAATTACTCAATGTACTGCAAACATCGATCTTCAACTTTGTTATATAATTAAATGCTTTTGATTTGAATTCATTTGATTAATTTTTTTTACTTTAAGTCAGACACGGTCAGAAGTCGGGTTTAAACTTATAATTTAGGTGTTTTGTTAACAAATGTTTATATTAACAAGAAATGTTTTTTTTTGTCTTTTACTCATGGAGTTTTTTCTGCAAGAAATATTTTTTCTTTCGGATTTTTATTAACTGAATAGTTATCAACCGATTAACAACTTTTTAATTATAATGAAAACATTGTAAAAAAGCATTGATATTTATATTGAGTTGTTTTGGGAACTTAATAAAGTTTTTATTAAAAAATATTATTTAAACTAAAAATATTTTACTGAACAAAATTTTTTTGGCACTTAATACACTGAACTTGAATTATCTCAAATCTAGCATCGAAACAAGGTATAAAGTTGGCTTTTATATCACTAAAATTATGATCATGCCAATATTTTCTATACAAATATTTTTTTAGATTATACATTTAAATCATACATTTTTTCTTTAAACTTTATGGGATTTAGATTTCTATAAATATTATGGGAAAACTATAACTGATATTAAACAATATGATTTTGTTTAGGTTCATTATCAATTTAAAGCAATCGTTTCAAATTAATTTTTCGATTGTCTCAAATATTATATATATATATATGTTTTCACATGAATTCATTACAATGCGATTAAACGTTTGTAATTTGATAATTTTCTCAGTACGTTGCGTATGACAAATAGCACACGTGCATTGTGATGCTTAATGTATCGTAATTTCAGTGTATTTTGGTGATTGTGACTTGGGTGATTAGTGAGCATGAAAAATAAGTTTATAAGCAGTTTTAATCAATAATACAAAAATAAAAAAAACAATTAAATTGAAAAATAATTTAATATTATGATGAATTTGAAAATAATCTAAAAAGTGTTAGCTGATCTAAAAAGTATGTCTGATCAGATCACTATATTACTACGTGTTACGCAGGCATTAGATAAGTTTCTAAATTTAAGATTATTAATAATTTCAAGATATGACAAATGAATATTCTAATTTTTTTTTGAATTATGATTTTTTAGCAAAAAGTGTAACCCTGATAAAATTTTCCTTGATTTAAAATGTATTCATTTTGTATCAAATTATTATAACTGCTTTAATATGTCATTTTAAATTTCCATTTTATGTTAAACATTTGCATACAAAAAATTTTTTTGTGAAGTTTTTCAACTAAAAAGGAAACGTGTTTAATTAATTTAGATGTTTATTAAAATATTTATTGAAACGCGAAACATTATAATACAGAAACTGATAAAATATATTTTTATAATTTTTTGTTTAACAAATTAAGTTTAAAAAACATTAGAAAGTGGTTTTGATATACGGCTATACAACTTTTCAGGTCAGTAGATCAGTATATCAAGGCTCGATGTTTTCGTTTCAAAATAAATTTGCAATAACAAAAAAGTGTTTTTCTAAATGCCACCATATTAAATATTACATAACCCCTCCCCTCATTTTAAAAATTATTGAACAATTTTTTATCAACATTTATTTATCATTTTACAATGTACATTTTTTCATTTATTTTAAATCACTTTAATATATTTTCAAACAAATAATTATTATTATTAATAATAATTTAACTTTTGATTTTTAATATATTTTACTTCAAAAATGTATTTTAATCGAATTACATGTATTAAAATAAAAATAACAATTAAACTTAACAAGAAACTTTTTGTTCACAGAACATCATTATTATTCAGTATGTCATAATCATTGTGGATGAATGAGGTAGAAGCCCAAGTGTCCACCTCTTTTTTTCCACCTTATACAATTTTCCACTCATTATATTTCCACATAACCCAATATTTCACCTACTATTTTTACACCTAAACCAATTTCCAACACTTAATTTTTGAAGTAAAATTTATTACCAACTGCATGTAAAAAGTATACAAAACGTTGTCAAATATAATTAACGTTGCCTAAAATTCGATATTATACCCAATGAGTTTTATATATTTTAGTACATTATTCTTTTCTTTGTATTGCGCATGAATGAATATGAAAATTTGCTGAATACTGAATGACATGATTCTTAGAAGCCTTCAGGAGTGACTAAAGATAACATTTGAATTACCTATTTTTGAAAGCAAGGGTAATTGTTGATTAGAAATGGCCAATAAAAATGTAATCAACCTTCCACAACTTTTTTTCTTTTAAACTTATCACGATTTGAAAGTTAAATGTTTTAATGACTTTAATCAAATTAATCGAAAAAAAAGTTTATGCTAATTTAACTGTAGTTATCATTCGAATAAATAAACTAATTTATGCAAAAAAAATTGAAAAAAGGATAATTAAAAATGATTGCATTTTTAAAAATGAATCCTGTGTTTTAGAAATTAATCCCTTATTATGCAACACTGCCATCAAATTGAAGTCGCCAGTTTATCGTTATGGCTTTTTTTAAATTTTCAGCTCAATCGATTAAATTCTTATGTAATATGTACAGCTCTAAGGAAATTAATTTTGTAACATTATCTAATTCTTTATCTTTGCTTATAATTCATATAATGACAATAATTCGCACACTGACGTATTGTAAAAAGACAAAAAATGTTTTCAAGTATGAGATAATTTGCCGGTTTTGAAAGTAATATCAGTTGCTTTCTCTTGAATAAATTTTGAACAGCATCTAGAATCATCGAAACCGGTTGTCACCCATATTCTAATCAAAACGACGATGAAGTGATAAAAAAGTGACGATAATTAGGATGCTGTAACAAAACTTATTGCAACCATATTCAGAATCTTGACCTTGAACATTTATTTGATATCAAATTCCGATCTCAAATTATGTTAACTCGTCGAGCAAGTTTGATGTTCTTTAACGTTACATGTGTGTACGCATAAGAGTTTAGGATGTAGGTCGTTTTGCTTGTACGATGTAAATGAAATGACTAATATACATTGAATTTCTGTAAACAACAATAAATGATTCATTCTTTAAATTCTGTTTTCAGAGAAATAATTAATTTTCTAAAAATGTTTAAGTTTAATAAAAATATATCTATTATCTGTTAATGGTCATCATTAATTATAAAAAAATATATTTATAGTATGCAAATTAAATGATTTGTTTTTTAATAAAATATAAAAAAGAGTTATTATTCATGATTATTGCACAATAAAAAAGTTTGTTCTATCAACACATGAATGATTTTCTTGAAAAATGAATCTCGTTTAAATTTGTCTCACCGAGCATCGTGCTGATTTTGACACATATGAGACAGTCCCACACATGCAAGTCAGAATTCTATTATGCATCAACTGACCTCAGCTTATTTTCCAATTTAACGTCAATATAGATTGGAATCAATGAGAATACGTTTTTATATCCTTTTTGGAAAATTCCTTTCTCCATACTCTTTGAACACGTGGGAACTTTTTGTAGACGATATTATGTAACATACATAAGTATGGAGTCAAACATTTTAATTTCGTTCTGAAAAGTCAAATAATTTGAAGCTTAAAATAAAAAAAGTACTCCCTTAAAATAAAGAGATGAAGTTTTTTTTACTTGATTGCAAAATTTGCGTATGAGTTATGATTTTTCATAATGTAAAATTAAATTATTATAACAAGTTGCATAAATAAACAAAATTTGCAGAGAAATTTTGTTTTGAAGAAAGTTTTACTTTTTTATTTTCAAAATAACTTTTTTCTTTGTATTATAAATAAATTAATAATACTTTAGAAAATTTGTACTAACGATTAATTCTAATTATAAAATAAAACTAAATATTGTTTTTTGATATTAATTTTGTTAATAATAATTCAGTAGTCTGGTTGTACATTTTATTTTATGCAAAATGAATTTTAATGTTGATCGTAATATTAAATTAAGACTTTTTATGTGTGACAATTATTTTTTTGCCGAAGAATTAATTCAACGATGTAAGAAATAAAGGGCAAAAAGAATTCAGGAAGAAACATCTTCCGCGGAATGCAAAGAAATCGCGCATCGACCTCAGAGTGATCAGCCAGCTTCGGCGGTCTGTCAAGGACAACATCTGCTCAAGAATTAAACGTCTTTGACGTAGCTAAAGCTACCACCTTTGGGATAATAATTATTTACTTATTGACTTCCTGTTTGTCAATAAAACGAATTCATCGAATTTTTCGGTACAAAAACGAATTTTAATTGACTGTTCGATTTAATGCCAAAAGTTATGTGGCCAAATTTTATCTGCAGGTAATGTAATGTATTCATTTTATTTTCATTATTAATATAATAAAATTTGTGATGATAATTATTTTTTGAAAATGTGATAATTTGAAAATAAATGGAATACAAAAAATTCTTGGTATTTAAAACATATCCACACGCCAAGTAGAATTTTAATTTTTTCATTTATTCAATTTATGAAAAATTCAAAAGTTTTTCAGATGAGATTTAATTTGATTTTATAAAATTCTTAGTAACCAAAATTTGATCAGTAATTGAAAATTGAAATTAACTCTAAAAATAACAAAAATTCATCTATAAATTAGTCACAATATATTAGCATAAAAATTTAAATTTTTTGTTTCTTTTAAAATAATTGAGATTATAGTTTTGTTAGTTTTGTTTGTGTAGTTATATTTTGTTAGAGATTATAGTTTTCAATAAGAAAATGTAAATAACTGTGTTGTATTTATTCAACTATTCTTGCAGATATCAAAGTGAAATTTATCAAAATGAATCTTTAAACTAAGATCAAAATTGTTTAGAGATTCTTAATTTTTGAATAATTCTCTTGTATTTAATATTTATATAAACAAATTAAATAAAATAAAAAAAACGTTAAATTAAGTGGGCAATTAAATAATTTTTTATCGACTGTGCTGGTTTTACTTTTTTTTCAATTGCATGTTTTTAATTGCCATCATTTAAGTTTTCATTGGGACAATAATTTCGTGTATTAAGAAAACAAAATAGTTTCAAAAGTGTGATTGAAGTTTCAAATTTCTGATTTTTTCTACCGTTACTATGTAATTAATTTAATTAATTTTCTATTTAATTGCTCTAAACAGCATATTTGTAGATGTCATTTTTAGCATTCAGAAGAGCACTAATATGTTTTTTTTTGTTTTTAGAGGCCAAAAAATAAGACAAATATTGGTCCCGAAGGTTTGCTTTCATCCAACAATTTTTCGATTTTTTACTGATAAAATGAAATTATCTGTAGAATTGCTCATATAGTGATAAAATTAATTTCTTATTACTAACAAGCATTTTAAATTTTGTTTATACAATAAAAAAATTTTAATTATAATTTTGAGAATTCAAAATTACATATTTTGTTTATTTTAAACACAATTATTTTTTCAATATTGACTATAGTTTACAACAGTAGGACAATCTTAAACGCGTAGAATTTTATAACAAATATAACAATCTGACATAAAACAGCTGAAACCAACCAGCTATAAGAAAGACTTTGTCTGAAAAAGTCTTATTAAATATTTGATGCCATATGATATGGAGTCCCAGGCCACATTAATTTATGGAATAAATTAATATATATTATTATTTGAGGCAATTACACATTCTTAGACAATCTATGATTATTTGGATTTATAAAATTTTAAGCAAGGAGGAGGCAACTCCCAACTCCTTAAAGAGTTGGTAAGAGTAAATGGGAATTAGAAGATTCAAAAAGAGTTTAAAGAGTTTTGAGAGATTAAAGAGTTACAAATTCTTTAAATTTCGAAACAAAAAATTGTGTATCAACTTTTATAACATAATTAAAAATTCTTATTTTTAAAATTACCGCATGATTTTGTAGTTTGACTTTAGTCTGCATTACAAGTTCGCGTTCTTTTTCACTTGCCCTTTTCATGCCCGTGCATACGAACTTTTTGAACCGACTTAACCTAACATGATATGTGATTTCTATCAAACTTGTGGTTTTGATTTGCTTTGCATCATGTAAATATCGAACGGTTTCTCAGTTTGGGATCGATACAATTATCAGGTGTATATACAAATAGTTAAAATTATTATCATTAAAACACGATCAATTACGGTGATCGTACGAGTTTAAAATATTGAGAAAATGATATTTTCCAATTTTTAGGCGATTTGGATAATGTTAACCCTCGCCTGTAAGAGAGTTAATTATAACATGTGTCTTAAACGGGCTTTTTCACGATTTTAACAATTTCAAGCATAAAGTTTTAAAAACTATATTTTTGACAAGTTAAACATCATCGCTTTGTGTTTTTTAGGTTGTTGATCAAATCATGAATAATTGATCAATTTTAATATACTGAAGATTCATTAATTAAATAGAATAATATTTTTATTGTTCGATTTAACATCTATATATTTATGGGTACATATCGATCAAATATTTCGCTTCTATAACCTTCGAATATAATAACTGTCATGTATGGTTAAGTTTACTACATTGCCGAGTTGACATTACTCAGTTAGAGGTAAGTTGACGAAAAAACCAATTAAAATTTTATAGTAAAGGTTACCGATTTTTTGTCTGAGTATAGTTGTCATATTATAAAAAATAATGAATAAAATTGATTAACTAGTTATATTCTTTTTTAATTAATTATTTTTCTCATTAAAAAATATTTTTTTTCAATATCTTTACACCTATAATTCATTGACAGCTGTCAATTTTTCTGAAATATAAAAATTCACTATTAATCTCATGTTATTATTTGTATCCTTAAATTTAACCTATGAATCAAAATATGAAAAATTTCTGAAATAATTAGATTTTAGATGGTATTGTACAAATTGTTTTTGAGAAAATTTAATCGGAAATTTTGAAAAATTTGTTGTTATTTTTTCATATCAAACTATAATGAATAAGATATTTTGAACTCAATGAGTTGGTAGCCTTAAATATAATAAATACATTTAAATAAAAAGGAAAAAATAATTGTTCTACAAAAATTTAGTATAATAACTTAATTTACTAAAAATATAGAAACAGTGAACAAGGATCAAATTGTCACATTGTGGCCGAAACAAACTGTTTAAAAAAACAAACTTAAAAGTTTGCCTTGTTATTAAGTTAATGTGCATTTATAATTTTCTTATTTATAAACAATCTATTTTACAAAAATCAACGTTTTAGACTTGATTTGATTGGTTGAAAAAGTCTAATGCATGAGAGAAAAATCCCTAGTAGAAATCGTAAATCAGGCGCAAGTTATGGCCAATATCGGTCCAATATCGGGTGTGGGTTGACCCCGTCCAAATGTAACACCTTGCCCTTATAATGCCCAGATTGAAAAATTCTGTTTAGGTTCAAAATTTTTGAAAATATTATTTAATGACAGTTGTTTATTGACTGTATTGCTTTGAGATCTCTGGCGTTTTAATTAGTAATTATATTATTAACAAAATTTGAAATTTTACAAAAAAATATTTAAACATTTATAAAAACTTTATATAAAGTTTGAACAAATTATATGAAAATGTTTGCTAAAATTGTATGCAAATTTCAGACTTAGAATTGTGTAAAATTTGTGCATACATTATATATACTTAGTTATTGAGGAATCATCTAAAAATGTATTTTTCAGAATTTGTTTTCATAAACAGCTGGGCCTAGTTGCGCCCAACCGATGTTGCCCAGATTGGAAATCTCTATTTGGGTTTGGCTTAGTCCAATAATAGTATTTATTGAATCACCTATTTTTGTCTGTTATTTAAAAGCTTGTTCTTGACTGCCTATAAGTTAGAACCAACTACTTACCTATTTTGACCAAAAATGAATCATACGTTACATGCTTATGCAGGCCCTTGTACAGGCTCCAAGTTAGCACCAATATTGGGCCTAATTAATTTGTTTAGAAAAATTTTGAGTACAAAACCCTGGATTCGCCCTCAAAAGCCCCAGATTAGCTCAATATAGGCTTGCCAGTAAATGATTTAGCCCAACCAAAATCAACCTATAAACCCGTTACATTTCTAGGCAAACATTCCTACTAGAGATGTATTTGTTTGTATTTAACAAGAATGTTATGTGCTTCTACAATGTATTATTCACTATTAAGAATTAATAAAATCATGTATTTTTTCAACTTTAATGTTAAAACAAATTACTTTAACTTTGTTAATATGATTTTATACATAAATTATTAAGATTTAATAATATAATTTAATTTTATTTATATTAATTATATTAAAGATAAATTATTTTTAACTTTAAGTCTTTAATAAAATTTTAACATAAATCCTTAAAAATGTATTATTGTAATATTTGTTGAAATTCAAAAAATGAGTTATTTTTTTGAAAAAAGAACAAATAAATAAATAAAAATAAAAATTTAAGGGTTTTTATCCTAAGGGTTTACTTTAACTAACAAGTTCGAGTACGGTAAAAATATTTAAGATATCTTAAATCTTAGTTCAGAGTAATTTCTTTTATATTTAGGATCATGCAAAAAATGTATTAATAATTAATTACATCAAAACGTTTTCATTAATTTATTCAAAAACCCTCAAAATCATTGATTACTATAAACAAAAATAGATACTAATACCAGAATGGTGGGGATACGAAATCGTAGTTAAAAAGATGATGGTTGCAAAATTAATATAAGTAAATTCATTTATATATGCAATTCAATTGACGTTTTCGCATATAAATATAACAGTTTATATAAACAGATGTATTATTTATGTAGACAGGTTATATAAACAGATGTATTTTATGCATTAGATAAAATCTATTTGAAGCACCAGCTATTGCAACTAGACAATCTAAAAAGCAAATATAAATACGAACATGATTCCCTGGCGACAGATTATAATTAATAAAATAAATGAAAGAAAATTGTATATCCCAAAAACAGAACAGAACAAAATTGTTTTTCTCAACAAATAAAAATTACATTTACCTTAACATTTAAAAGTTATTTTAAAAATGTATACATCCAAAAATAAGTACGCTGAATTTAAAACAAAAAAGAATAAAAAAACAATTTAATCATTTTTAAGAATCTGGAGTAAAAAATGCTCGGAATGTATTCCAATTGCATATGAAAATGAAACTGTCTGCGAACAAAGTAGGAAATCGATACCCAACTAAATATTCATTTGACGTACTCAGTATCTGTTGAAGGAATATCAAAGTAACTAATTCTGCAGTATTCCTGTTTGTAACTTCTTTTCATAATCAACTCGGAAATTTACAGGCAACAAAGTTGTTGCAAGAAAACTCTCATACCTTGTTTCAAAAATTTCTGATCCTGTTCTATTAAAAAAATTTTTTTTCCTTCATGATTTTCTGAATGAAAGATTTAACAGTTTTACAATTTTCAACGTAAGACTAATCCATTAAACTGGTGGATGACGCACTTCTGCTCAGCTGTCAAACCGAACGCGGAGAGGTCGCATGCACGCTTCCGATGATCGTGTGTAGCAATAATAAAAAAAAACGTTTACCTTCTATTGCAACTGTTAATCGTAACCGAGTTCCTGCGTAACCGTAGCTCAAAATGTATCTGAAACAAATTTTGCATGTCCTTTTTTTTAATTTTGTTTCTTTCATTAACAGTGGTCTTGTGAAAAATTTGCCAGCAATTATACTGGAAATAAATTTTATTTGAAACATTTCGTCTGTCAACAATTTTTTCACCTGTAAATTTGTTGAACAAAATTTTTTATCATTTAAAATTTTTATCCACTACATAATTTGTTGTACAAATTGTGTGAGCATCTACAAATTTTATCTTCTATAATTTGTTGTTCATTTTTTTGTGTAATATGCAAATTTTATCATCAATAGTTTGTTGTAAAATTTTATTTATCTTCTAAATATGACTCATGCAAAATATTTTTAATTTACCGAACTAATATGCAATTGTAGGTTAAGTTGTACCATGCAACAAATAAACATGTTGCTTTTGAATGCATTTATAAACTTTGTCAAAGATCAAAATCTTTCTGTATCAAATTATTATTATCATTAAATTTGAACAAACAACGTTGATGGCAATTTTTTAACAACTACTTTTAAATCAGCAAAATAGCTCTCATTTGAATAAACGAAGATTCTGGCTAAAAGAGGTCACAAACGTTTTCCGAGTATTCTCTCAAAGCGAAATAAAAAAATTGACTGTAAACTGCACACGTGATAATTCACAACATCTGATAGTATAGATCATTGACCGAGTTGAAAAAGGATCAAATCCCAAACTTGTTTGTGCATTTTTGACGGACATTTGACAGATATTGTGACATCACTTGATGTATTTTTTCTGCTCCCTTCTGGCATTTTCTTTATATATGTGTATCCTAGATAATTGGTCACATTTATTTATTGAGGTGTATATATATATATATATGGGCAATTCTCTAGAACCTTTAACTTTCAACTTGCCAAATTTTCGAAAAAAATTTTTTAGCATATCTTAGTTTTATCATGATTATAATTTATTATTACTTTAAAATGAATAATATAAAGTCGAACAGTGATAAATTACATGCGCGTAACTTTAAATTAATATTTAATTGTAAAAATATAGATAAATATTACGTTTTTGATAGCTTTTCTGTTCTAAGGTCAAAGACGTAATATTTTTAAACGGTCTTTCAATTATTTAAGTAGTTTTTAATATATAATTAAATTTTTTTGCACGCAAATATATTTTATTACATCGAGATACTGTGCAGTTCATCCAGAAGTATTAAAGTGTTTTTAAATATAAATATTTTCAATTACAAAATGTTTCGTCTTTGACGTTAAAACTCAGGGGCAGATTTTGATAATTTTTTTTAGTTTACATATTAAATGCGCATCATTTGAATTGTGCTTATTGCATTTGATAAAGTTAAAAGTAATGTTTATTAATTTTTTAATTGCACTTTAATTCTGTGCTTATAAATTAAAAAAGAAAATGTTTCTATGTAACCTAAAAGGGACATATCAAAGACGTAATAATTTGGACTTGGGATTTTGAAATATTTTTAAAATATAATTCTTATAAACGTATAAATACTTACAGAGTGTAAAACTATAATAACTTGAAGTGTGCAAACCATAAAAACTACAATCTTCAATTTAATAATCCACAAAATTGAAGTGAAATGCGAGGGACAGGTAGGTTAAAAGTTCTAGAGATTTGCCCATATACATATGACAATCTTGTTTACGATTTGAGTGCTAATGATTCACGATGACTATCGCGAAATAACGGTATAGCGAGACAATTTTTTACAAACTTCCTCTTTAAGACTCCTTCACAATGGACATGAAAAGTAATACGTTACGCAAACGCAAGCGTTTAAACGCCCGTTTGAACGCACCTGCCTGCGTAGCACGAATTGATTGCAAATTAATTTTTATTTGTGATTTGATTCGTAGAATTGGAATACATTTTTTTCATTTTTACAAAATAAATAGCAAAGTAGATTAAGAATTTCGATCAAATTAAATATATTTGTTTTATTCAAAACGGTACTGAGAGCTTTGCAATTTTTTTCTAAAAAATCTTTGACAATTTTCGAAGTTTTTCAGATAATGCATATATTTTTTAAATCTAAAAAAAAGGTTAGTTAAGGGATCATCCATAAAATACGTTCACATTAAGGAGGAAGGGGGGAGGGGTCTCGATGTTGTGATAAAACACGATTTCACTGTGTAAAAGAGGCGAAATAAACGTGACGAAGGAGAGAGAGGGGCCAAATTTTTAGCCATTTTAGCGAACGTATTTTATGGATGATCCCTAAGAAGTTGAAGCTTAATAATATTTTCTAAGAGTTGGGTTTTTTTAATTAAGCAGCTTAGAAATAAAAAACAATTATGAGCATAATTATGAATTTAGGAAATTAAAAACAACTCAAAACAATTTGCTGAAGGATTATTTCATTTTAATCTTCGAAAAATGTGACTCATTGCTGAATATTGTCGCCGGAAAATTATAAAAAAAGACAGCAGATAAGACTTTTTTCCTTCTCACACTGATTTTTCAAAGAACGAAGATTCAAATTATACTTTCGTGAAATTTAATTTTAGTTCGTTTTTAGAATTATAAGAAAATAAAAAAGAGAGATTCAAAGAAAAAATTGATGCTGTTCTTTCAAAGTAAATTGTGCATTTTGAATTGCAAAGATCTTGTACAATTCAAGTACAAATTATCTAACATTGCAAATTAAAACTTATGGTACAACAATGTTATACTAAATATTGATATTTGAGTTATAAAATATCAGAATTTTATGCGTTAAACATATTTTTTAATTACATATCTACACTGAGAGAATTATAATTTTAAACATTATGATCAGTGCTAGTAAACTGAATGCATGAAGCACTTATTAGATTATATTCAATCACCATTAAAAAAAAACTAGCAGTGATAGAATTTTTTAAATATTGTTTAAAAAAGTTCAAATGTTATTTGAAATACTTCTAGCACCGCTATAGTTCTTTTAAATAATGATTAAATATAATGTAATAAGTGCTTTATGCATTTAGTTTACTAGCACTGATCGTAATTTTTAAAATCATAATTCTCTCAGTGTATGAGATGGTTTAGCAAAATTAAATATATCTAAAAATGCGGATAGTTAAAATTTAAAGAACAGTTATTTATTATAAAACATGCAACTAAAGTGCTAGATATAAAATATATTACGTTGTATTTAATGATTTGTTAACTACATTTACTTTTATTTTGCGAAATAAAGTTAAAGTGTCATCTATGTATTTAGCTCGCTCACTTTATAATTCAGACTTCGACTTATTGTTCAACAAGTGTTATTGAAGAATAAAAAAAGCGAGAATAAAGTTATTGGAATTGCTAACAAAATTGTTTAAGATTTTGAAATTCTCTTTCCTCTTTTTTACACCATTTTTAAACTTCAAATCCTCTACAGCTCATATAAAATTTTGACAGTCTCTTTCATTCAACGATCAAAATGGAAAAATCCTTTAACAAATTGTTTTGAGTTGTTTTTAATTTCCTAGATTCATAATTATGCTCATAACTTTTTTTTATCTCTAAGCTGCTTAATTAAAAAAACCCAACTCTTAAAAAATATTTTTAAACTTCAATTTCTTAACTAACTTTTTTTTATATTTAAAAAATATATGCATTATCTGAAAAACTTAAAAATGAACATTTTTCAGCAAGTCGAACCATAAAAGTTTAAATAAAACAAAAACAATTTATTTTGTAAAAATGAAAAAAATGTATTCCAATTCTACAAAAAAAGTAAATTTACAATCAATTCGTGCTACGCAAGCTGGTGCGTTTAAACGGGCGCTCAAACGCTTGCGTTTGCGTAACGTATTACTTTTCGTGTTTATTGTGAAGAAGCTTTTAATATTCTCGTGATCCCTTTCACACTCGATCACACGTGAAAGTAACCAACATTTTTTGACGAATTCCGACTTAACATGCGGGTATAAATGTGTTTTGTTTCTTCATCCTGAAATACTGTTTTTTAAATTGTCCACACTGTTTAAATCAAATTTTTCTGGTGAATTATAGTAATTTTGTTCTTAAATTTTAAACATTTTGTTTGACAATTTTTGTCAGAACTGTTTCTGAAATGAAAGTAAAATTTTTGTTGCAAACTATTCGTATATTTTTTGCAGGGTATTTGCTGGTTGTTTTAAATATAAATTGAGAACTGAGTTTCATATTTCATACTTATAGATATTATTATTACTAAATCAAATTTCATTGTTTATTTTGTGTACATAATTATTTTTAATCTGTAAATTCAATGTCTTATTGTAAATAGAAGTATGTGAGATTGAAAAAGTTAATTCGAGAAAAATATTTCATAAAATTTAACGTAAATTATGAAAAGAAATATTGCTTTTATGCAGACAAACGATTTATTAAAAATTTTCGCTGATTTTCCCGTCAGATTCCTTTAAAATTTGTTTGTCAATCCAGAAGGGTACCGCTATCTTTGAGAAATTAACTCTCAATAATACGTCTTTGCGGTCCGGATGAAGTACGACGCAACTGAGTGAAAAGGATAAACATCACTTCTCATTTTATGCATTATTCATCAGTTTTAATGAATTTGAACTAAGTTTGTCGCATATTTCTTATTATAATACTTGAGTTACTTAATTTCAATTTTTATTTTTGTATGATGAAATTATTACAAAATTTCTGAATGCTTTGAATATTCTATAAAATTATTATTTTAAAAGTTTTCTTGAAATAAATTTCACAGAAGATTTTTTCCACGGAAACAAAAAAAACCATAAAGAAAATTGTAAATATACATTTTTGACAGTTTAGTTAATATATAGTTTAATAATTTTATTTAACAAGTGCATCCATTAATGAATTAATTTCAACATCTAAGAAGAAGAATTTATACACATTATGTAAGTTACATATTTTAAAATTAGGACATTCTATAAATATATATGATAATTTTTCCTGCGCCAGGAAGATACATGTTTGTACTTTGACTTTTGACAGCAGATGAATCACCTCTGGGACTTTCTATAAGAATAAGATTAGATGATTGTATTTTAATGCATAGGTCTTTGATAACTGTGCATTTAGAAATCAAATGGGAAATTTTTTATTATTATTTTAAAATTATTTAAACTAAAAAATTAATGATCTTATAAACTTTGTTAAAATTAGATAATAAATGTGACCAATGAAAAATGTATTTTGGCTAATAATTATGTATAAAAACATAATAACATTATTTAATAAAAAATAAAATTAATGCAGACTTTAAATTAGACAATCAAAGTTACTTAAAATTTTTATAAATTGAAGAAAAATTCAATACTTGATGAGCTTTGCAATAATTTTTATTATTTTAAACAAATTGTACATCCACAAAATTTAATTTCATAAAATATTCCTTATCGAAACAAAGTTTTCATAATTTGTGTAACTTTCTACATCATATCTAGAACATTTCAACAATATCAGGTTTATTACTACACTAATCGCACACCATTAGTCACACATTAGCAAAATTTGAATTCGAAGATCGACATGAAAATGACGATTTCCGAAAATAATCTCGCTTTTTATAATGGTCCATCAGTATTAAAATATCTTAGTATTCTCCAAAAAAGAAAAACTTTTTTGCCTACTTCTTTATGCAGATTCTAAAATAGATGAATGTTTTATATATTTAAAAAACAAAAAAATAAAAAAAATTGCAACAGCTCCCTCGTAAAGTATTCCAAGTTCACGTGAAAAATTAAACAAGGTCAAGATTGTCAAAGAATTTTTAGAAAAAACCAAGGGTTTATTTGCTATTGAACTTGCATAAATTATTTGCGTTATTTCTTAGAAGTTGTAGAATGTTCGAAACTTTTATTTAACGTTTCTTAACATATTATTAACAAAAATCATATTAATTTTTATTGAAAAAATTTCTTATTTGAAGAAAGTTTGTTATCACACAATATAAGGTATGTAGTTTTTTTTACTTTAAAATTTAAATTTGATTAATTTAAAATACAAAATTGAACAAAAATGTAAACTATCTTGAGAATGAAAAATTTCCATAATTTATCTGCAAAATATTTAACATTTTCTGCAAGATATTTGACTTTTTCGAGTTTCATAATTAAAATGATACTCTTATCTTCTTAAGCTGATAACTGAAGACCTTCCGAAATGCGATCGTGTGGTCATCTCCTTTCCAGGAGGAATCATAAAACTGGAATTTCCTCATCGAAAAACGCCCCTTCTACAGCGATCCTCTAACAGGTAATTATCATCGTGCCCGGCGAACCGTTCCTTATCTATCTGTTCGCGCCCTTCCATCGACCCCCACCTCTGGTGCCCTGTTCCTGTAAGCGTTCCCCTCCTTTTCATGACTTCCTTGAAATTGGTCTCCCGGGATATCTCATCCTGCGATGGGGATCCATATTTATAGGGTTGACCAGAGCACAAATGTGCTGACTATATTAGCTCGCTATATAAGATAGCAGGGCAACCATCCCATTGCGACAAACCAACTCCGATCGGCTCACCGTCGACACGTGCAACGCGCTCCAAAACAAAAGTGTTGTCAGTTTACAGTTTAACAATTTGTTTTTTCAAAATGATTTTCACCCTTGGAACCATCAGTTTCATCCTTCTCGCGGTGTCGTCGCTGATGTTGCTTGCTTTTCTTGTGGACCACCTGAGGAGCAAGAAAAAAAATGTGATCCCTTGTGGAATTGAAGAGCTTTTGCTGAAGGAACCACCGGGTCCAACCCCTTGGCCTATTTTGGGATCGCTCCACATTATGGGCCAGTATGACGTGCCCTATAAGGCCTTCGGACCGCTCGAAACCAAGTACAACAGCAGTGTGATTAAAATGAAACTCGGTTCGGTTTCGTGTATAGTTGTCAATGGAATGAAAAATATTCGCGAAGTACTCTACACTAAAGGATCGCACTTTGATGCGAGACCAAATTTCATCAGATTTAAAGTGCTGTTCGGTGGAAACCGAGAAAATTGTAAGATCTAGTGTTCAACTAAATTTTAACTTTAGTTAATTTTTACTTTAAGAACTTTTACAAATTAAAACAAAATGGGTGCCAGACGCAATAGGTGAACAATCCTTATTTAAAATTGTCTAAGCTTCCGATTGGTTTTCCGGCTTTTTCAGTTCTTTGATATTGTAATTTTGTTTAAAACAATTAAAGAGCAATTGAAAAATTGTATTAAAAAACTTTACATTATTTCAAAAAATTGGATTTAAATTGATTTAATTTTAAAATTCTGGATAATTCAATTTCATTACTTTGGTATACAAAAGGAAAAATGTTTATCGAAATTTAGACACTTTTCTTAATCAAATTAAATTCAAATCACACTATCGTTAAATTTTAAATAGGTTATATGGTACCTTTAATACAAAAATGATTCAATTATTTTACTTCTTTAAATAAAATTTTCATTCAAATAAAAAAAAATAATATTTTTAATTAAACATTTCAAACGTTTAACGCGTTAAATTTTATACTACACACACTTATAACAATGTTGTAATTTGTTATAAAATATCCTTACATTGAAATATATTTCTTTCATATAAAAAAAAGTATCATTATCTTTGTCATACACATCCAACATCTGTTAATAGATTTCATAAAGGTTCATGCTTCGTCCACATTACGCTTCGAACCTGCGTCTGGCACCCAACAAAATCAGTTAGAAAAATTTGTTGTGATTATTAAATATTTTTAGAACTATTCAAATAAAAATTAAAACTTTAAGCATTTTATTTTGTTAGCTAGAATTTATTTGTATAATACTTTTATTAAATATTGCTAGAATTTTTTCGAATCAAAATCAGCATACTTTATTCAAAATACTTTATTATATTTAATATTTAATTGGAACAAAAATAATTACAACAAAATTATTGTTATTTAGAAAATCGAAAATAACTTTTAAATTTAAACTTTTTCTGAGTAAAGTTAAAGACATAAAATGGAATATTTATAATAATATTAAAAAATGACAGCTTCCGTGAAGCACAATTTGATCAGCTTCTGACTAACCTTGCATCTCAGATTGCAACACTACGAAATTCGATTCACTTTATTTCCGTCATCTTTCTCTTCGTGCATATACCTGCATATGTATAAGTATATATTCTTTACTGGAATCTTGATTTCTAAGAAAGTGAAATGGCGCCCGTAACAGATTCATTTCCCTTCGTACAACTTGTTTTGCTTTGCATTTATCATTATTAGTAATTTGACAGTCTTGTATGTAATACGAAGCATTTAATTTGCTGAGCTTGCTTCATACGCATGACCGCGACCTTGCAAGAAACTCAGAAAAAAGACACCGGACACGTGTCCAAGTTTTTGTCTCTTTCTTTCTTTCTTGAATATATATAAATAATAAAAAAAAACTTAAATCCAAAAAGGAAACAAAATCCAAAGCAAAAAATTCTTTTTCAGCCCTAGCTTTTTGCAACTGGTCCGATATACAGAAGACCAGAAGAGACATGCTGAGACCGCACACTTTTCTCAACTCCTATACGACAAAATTCAGTCAGCTCAGCAGCGTTATTTCCACCGAAATGAGCACTCTAATAGACTTCATCGCGAGTTCCAACGGGGAGAAGTTAAAATTTAAGGACCCCCTACTGCGAAGCTGCGCAAACGTCTTCACAAATTACTTCTGCTCAAAACGTTTTGACTTCAGTCACCAAGAGTTCTCGGAGATGGTTAGCAACTTCGATCGGGTCTTTTACGAGGTGAACATGGGCTATCTGGTGGACTTTGTGCCGGCATTCATGCCCTTCTATTTGTTCAAGCTGAAAAGCATGAAGAAATGGAGCGAGAGTATCCGCGAGTTCGTCAACCAGCACATCATTCAGAGCAGATTTGACGAGTGGAACAGTCTGGTACCGGACGAGGACTATGTGGACTCGCTGATCAGACACGTGAGATCGGGAGCCAAACCGGAAATGTCCTGGGACAAGAGTCTATTTGCCCTAGAAGACATTATAGGCGGTCATTCGGCGATTGGAAACTTTTTGATGAAGATTTTCGGGTATCTAGTGACCAGACCGCAGATACAAAAAATTGCTCAGCAGCAAATAGATCAGGTCCAGTCGAGCAGTAACATTGTGGCACTCGAGGATAAAAAATTGATGCCCTATGTTGAGGCTATTATTTTGGAAAGCATCAGGCTGATTTGTAGTCCGATAGTGCCGCATGTAGCCAATCAGGATACTTCTATTGCAGGTAATTTGTACAATATTAAAAATGATTTTTAAAATATTTAAAATGATTTAAAGTACTTTAACTGATTAAAAACAATTTGAAACGGTTAAAAACTATTAAAAATAATTAAAACCTTATGTTAACTTGGTTTTAATAAATCCAAATGTTACAATCAAATTTTTTTTGGTTTCAGGATACAAAGTTGAAAAAGACAATTTTATCTTCCTAAATAATTACGAATTACATATGTCAGAGAAACTGTGGATTAAGCCAGAGGATTTTGCTCCGGAAAGGTTCATCCAGAACGGTCACATAGTTAAGCCAGAATACTTCCTACCTTTTGGAGGGGGAGTTCGTTCCTGTATGGGTTACAAATTGGTTCAGTATATAAGCTTCGTTGCGGTGGCAAGTATACTGAAAAATTTTACCATTCTGCCGGTGAATGGAGAAAAATATAATATTCCAATTGGGTACTTGGCAATGCCAGTTGAAACTTATAGTCTTCGATTTGAACAACGAGAAAAATCAAGATAAAAAGACAAGAAAAGTTTTTGTTGTTTAGTTCATTACGTTCGCTCTAAGTCGAAAATAAAATGAAATTACTAGGCTGTTAAGATGGTATCTGTTTTTTTATTTTATTTCAAAACTTAAAAAAACAGATCAGTAGAAGTTAATCTCGTTCTGTGATCAACGTATGCAAAAATTTTCAAAGACTTTCCCTTTCCAAAGCTTAACTTGAAACTGAAAAATGTTTAAGCCAAGACAGCTTAAGACTTAAACGACTGATTCGCGTATGTACTTTAGGATTGATTTTGAAATGTTTCAAATGGAAACTATTTCGAAAAGTCTTTTAAAAATAATGTGATGCACTGGAAAAATGATTTTTCGAAGAAATTTATACAAATTAATAAATTTGTAAGATTGAAACGAAAAATAAATCTAATTTTTCAGCGTGTTCATCTGACTTTTGTATATATTACTTTATTTATACTATTTTTTATTTTTATATATAAACAAATTATTTATAAGCGAAATAATTATTGTTACAATTTATAGAATAGAAATAAAAAAATATATTTGTAGCAATAGATTTTAAGAAAAGGGTTAACAAATAAGTTATGTGACTGGGTGGTTCAAAATTTAGTTATTGTTAAAAATGGCAAAGATTTATATTTATTCAAGTTTTTTGAAACAAGAAAAAATACATTTTTAAGTTTAACTAAATATAACTAAATTAAAATTTTAAAGTTTAAAATTAACTTTTCTGTACTTTATTGTATTAAAAGCATTTTATTTACAGTAATTTTACAGAATATTTTATAAAAATGTTCATATTGTTGCAAAGTTTTATTTATTTATTATTGTCAATTTTGCCGTTTTTAATAATTTTTTAATGATTATGTACAGTTAAAAATAATTCCTTGACTATAATTATAATTCATGCAAAATATAAATTATAATTAATATAATTTATACAAATATTATTTAAATCATCACATTGTTGTACTATTTGTTAATTTATATTAAAAAATAATACATAATTTGTTTTTGACTTTTTGTGTAAGTTTTTTAAATCCTTTCTAAAAACAATACAAAAAACGCACTATTCAGAATTAAAAATAAATAATTATTAATGCGGATAAATAGTTCAAATGATAGCATAGATCTCAAATCGTTAAAAATAATTATAAGATCAGACAGTAGATATAACTGATATAATTGATCCACGTTAAACTTGGATTACTTTAATGTAAAAAGAGAATTCTCTCACAAGGAGCTCAGTACTATGTACAAAATAAATCAGAAAATTGTTAGTAAGTAAAATTAGTTTTTATTACGTTTTAACAATTTAAATTAAAAATTTATGTACAAATATAAATCAAAAATGTACATAATGGATTACATTAAACACATATCCCGCAAAAAAATTAATTTGGTATGGAAAAAGGTAGCCTACTAAATTCAGACCTGTTTTTAATTTTGAATGGTATATACATTATAATATATTACAACAATAGAAAAAAATATTATTTAATTATTAAGACAAATACTATTCCTATGTACGTATTAGTTATTAAAATATTTCTTAAAAATTGAAATATTCTGACACTGTGCATATTAATTATTGTACTTTTATCAATTAAAAAATTATTTGAAATAAAAATTTACTAAAAATCAATTAGACAACAAATTTTATAATTTTATAAAAAAGTTAAAGTAAATGATAATTCAAGTCAAATTTTAATTTTGTCAATGATTTTACCACAGCATTTTTTTTTTTCAAATTCTATTATAAATGTAATAAAATGTGAAATATAATTTAATAAAAATGTTAATTGTACTTATTAATTGTTCACATTATTCTCGTTTATACATTAAGCAAATAT
>JABFPM010000980.1:0-23338 GCA_022817325.1 Idris sp. 1 HC-2018 | reverse complement strand
AAAAAGGCATTACGCGCTGACGTGAAAACGGAAGAAGCTGCGAGTATGGAAGGAAACGTTTCCACGGGACAAAGAAGTAGTGCTCTTAAAAGGAATTTGCCGGCGCCGAGTCGAGACATTTTGATTGGCCAAATTGTCGTCATTTGTTCACTCGATTGATCAAAAGGATTTTGATACGCGCACAAATGGTCAAGAGGGGGATGAAAAAAGGAAACAATTTTTGCCCTCCATTTCTTTAATGTTTTAGAAAGAGAGAAATGAAATGTCAATTTAAGTTATTGGATGCGGAGATTCAATATGAAAATTACTTTTTCATTCTTTTTTCAATGCCCGAGTGGATTATTATCAGAGTTCATAGTTGGTGAACCCAAAGTTACGGCCCTGAGACAGTAACAGTGGCGGATTTGTTTGCACTTAGTAACCAAACGGCGGGTCACGCGGGACGCTCTCAAGATGATCCTCGGAGTCTTAAAAAGCTTACGGAGTAAGTATTTTGTGGCTTCTCGAACGAGCGGCGGGGAACGAGGCACGAGAAGTTCCAACGGCATCCCCCGGAGACGCGAATTCGCTGAAAAGCAAGCGAGCGCCCGCCACCACATTTTCTTTATCTCAAAGAAAATTCTTGCAGCGTTACATCTTTTCCGTTTTTTTTCTTCTTCATTTTATTTTACTTTTTTTTACGAATCTTTTTTTCGTCTTATTTTTTTCTCCTCTTAATGCGCCTGTACTTTTTTCTTCTGATTTCTTTTTTGATTTTGACAAAGAGAACACTGCGCCAAAGTTTCCTAAATTGGATCGTGATAAATTCATATATATATTTAAATATACATCCTTTATAATGAACAGACAATGAGAATGGATGGCAAATTTTTGCATATTAAGAATGTTAAATTGGCGTGATTTTTTCGAAACAGCAAATGCTGCGGTTAGATTTTAATGAATTGCATTTTTCAACCACGAATACGATGGTATATATTGTTATTATTATAATTATTATCTGATGTACGATTAAGTTTTGAAACTTATACGTTGACTTGATCAAAAATACGAGAATAATGTTATTAGACTGATTCAGCTACCAGATTTCTCGCTGGAAATTGGAACAGCTTGCTGCAGAAATAAGATTGCTGAAATGAAAATATTGAGCCATAATTGAAATATTCCCGGTTAGAATGTTAAAACTCGAAATTTGAAATTTAAAATGACAGCGTTTCAACGAAATTAAAACGCAGCTAAAATCAATAAAGCTTTAATCGATACACTGAGAGTACATAAAAATTATAATTTTAATATTATAATAGAAATTTATACGACTTCGATTTGTAACATATATATACATGATTATTGTAATGAACAATTAATATAAGAAACTGATAAACAAAATTTGGAATATTATTTCACGTGATTATACGCAAAGTAACCGGATACAATAATCTGACAATCGTGAAATGTATCAGGTTTAATATCGCAAGCGAAACAAGAATTTGAATTTAAAATTAGCACACTTGATATCTTTGTAATTGTCGCAAATGTCCGAATTAAAGTCAAACGGGGCAATACGAGACACTGTTTTATTATTCTTTAAATATCCATTTCCCTGTCATAAAACGCACACTGAATAATACATGCCTGTCGTATCACGTATTCCTAAATCCATTGTAATCCTTTCGTGCCTAACTATTTAATTTGCTTGCGTTTATAAGAGCCTCCACTCGCTCTCTTAATCTTCGACGAAATCTTTGAAAATGCGGAATCCAAAGCACGCGCGCACGTTTTCTTTATGAGTTGTTTTGAATTTTAATCTAACCAACTTTTCTTTTGCCCCGTTTGCATTCCACGTAACGAAATTTGCAAAACAATTATCGATTGTCGACATACAAAGAGCTCTTCAAAAAAAATATTTATTGCAATTTTCACCGTAGCATGCTGCAATTTTAATAGAACTATACTTTGAGTAAAAAGTGAACAAGATGCAAGAAGAAGAAGAAGACAAAAATAACCAGTTAAAATGAAACTGCGAAAAGAATTTTAAGATTAGTTTCATTTCAAGGGCGAAAGAAGAAATAGAAAATAATTTAGTTGTGAATTGAAACTAGAATAGGGTTCAAAATTTTGATTGAATTTTTCAGTTGCAGTTTTCTGCGAAACTTTTGTAGAAATCAAAATGAGGCCTTTATAACTGAATAGTTTAAATATAACAGACATTCCTTTAACTAAATTTCGAATTAAATGTAAATTGTAAGAATATATTTGATGAATGTTATGTCTGTCAATTTATCAAGATTTTTTCAAATAAAGATTGCTTTTTATAATTATACCTTTTCTTTGCAAATATTCATTGTAAAAATTGAATGAAAAATTTAATTAACACAATTTTTTTTAACAAAAATCTACTATCTCAATATGCAATACTTTTAATATGAAAATTGGGAAAGTATGTATAAACAATTTTGCATGTTTATTACAATCTTTATGAAATGCCTCGCAATTTACATTGGTTTACTTTGAGCTTGACGTTTACAAAATATAAAATAGAAAATAATAAAACTGACACAAAAAATTAACAAAGCCGATTATAATGCTACTCGAAGTTGAGTAAAAAGAGCTCTCGGAGAGAAAAAACGTGAAAAAGAAGGGCTCAATAATAATTCATATAATATTGGCCGGCAAACTTTTTTATCGCCTCAATGACGATGAAAATTTTTCGCGCTCCCGACACACATCACAAGGTGACCTTTATCGGCGGCAAATTCAAATTATTGGCCGCCAGAGTGCACATTTTTTTTTTGATCGCAATTTTCATCCAGGATGACATCCCGCGTTATTACGCGCGGTTCACGCAAACGTGCCGCGCGGGAAATTCTTATGTAGATGATATGTAAATCGTCCGGATCACACGTGGATTGTGTGTATAAATTGGAGCACATGTAATTTGCCATGTGGATTAAATTATTTTTTTGTTGACAAAAAATCCAAAATTACAGCTTTTTTTTAAAAAGCTGCTGACAATAGAAAAAACGAGACTCTCGTATTTCCAGTTTTTTTTCGTGTGTTTCTCTACACATCAATAGTATAAAATTACGCTGAAAATGAGTGTGCATTTTAATTTTTTAAATTTCACGCTACACAGCAGCGGGAAATTCAAATCACTCACGTTCACTTATTGACATCCATCGTCGTTTAATTTTTCACAAGCAAAATTGAAGTTACTTTTTGTTTACAACTTTGTTTCTCAGCGAATTTACACGATACACATTTTCTCGGCTTTTTGAAAGCCGATACATTTATTTTTTATTTACTACTCACTACGTTCTTCCTGTGTATCCTTTTTTTTCTCTCGATTTAAAATACAAAACCCAGGATGTATATCGGGATTTGTAACTGTAACGCGATAGTTATTTTCCGAACAATGATCCTCGAAGTAAAAGAGCCTTTAATGTTTCTCCGAGGACGTCTTCAAAGACTAATGCATAATAACGTAAATGGATTTTGAAGAATCGCGTTCAGGTCATAAAGCAGTATCCGGTCTCCCAGGCCAGAGAGAAAAAAATATATATATATACTTTCGGTTCATATTCTAGTCGCGTTCCTATATTAATTCGTCGCGAATCTGACGACTCAACCTGGTGTTAAGGAACGAACGACCGTGTCATAAATGAAGGATTTATGATGCGCATCTTTTCAGCCAACGATTATTATATGTTTATGTGAGTCATACAAATGAACTTGACGAGGCAAATTGTCTTCGATCAAATAAGAAGAAGAAGATAATTTGAATAATAAAATAAATTGAATTTATACTGTCATGTAAAATATTAGACTCAGAAATTATACTACCATGAGAAACCGAATTTGTAAATCAATCAATTAGAATTTTTTCGAGAAAATTCGTAAAAACGAGAGAAGGTTTTATTGCGTTTAAAATTGTTTATTTAATTGAGTTTTGTGTCAACCCATACCAAATTATTAAAAAGTCACTGTTGTGCGATAATTCTTATTACTTGTATAATTATTTTTAAAGAATGTATTGACATATTTTATAACATTTTCAACTTATTTTTATTGAAAAATAATATAAATTTTAAAAAATGTTTGAAGAATAAAAACGTTGACAAATTAGGCCTAAAACGTTGTTAAAATTATTTTGTGACAAATATACACATTCATTCGCATGCAATTTACAATAAAAAAATCGTAAAGTGTACAATACCATTTGTAAATAAGTATATAAATTATTTGAAGAATTTACGAATTCAGTCTCTCAGTATACATTTTGCGTTGCTAGCATTTAAAAGCAAGAGTGTGATAATCGCAGTTACACTCTTTGGTTTAAGCAGGTTTGGAAAACGAAAGCGATAAATCAATGAATCTCGAAAAAATGAAAATTTTCATCGAGGTTTCGCTGGGCGTCGCGCTCTACGCACCGTATGGCTTTGACTCGCCCTAAGCCCCAAAGTAACGCGCGTCGGGGGATTAGCCGCCATGCAGAGTCTAATCCTTTTGCCTCGTTACGTATACGCGTATAATATTTCACGGGCATTCTTCACGATGCAGTTTTTACAAGTTCCCTTTCTGCGCGCTCCCTCGGCTCCCTTTGACCCTCCGCAGACGAGTGCGCACATGTCGCGTACTAAACATCCATTTTTCCCGAATACTTTTTGCTTCGCTTTTTTTTCGCTTGCCTTCTCCAACACTGCTAGACTATTGCTGCTGCTGCAAAGCTTTTTGCGTGACGCAACGCGGCAACGAATCCGACCGTTTTAGCAAGTGATATTTTACACTCGTATGAAATTTTAATGTCGGGTGATAAATATTGGGCTAGTTGATGCATCGTAAATATTTGTCGGCGAGGAGTTAATTCTGCATTTTTCAAAAGTCGCCCCTTTTTCATCGCGACCAAAGATTTTCTCGCACGCTTCTTATAATCTTTTTATACATACACGTAAAAAAAAAGAAAAAACAAAAAAGACAACATTACCAGGGAAAAGTTAATATATTTCGTTTGAAATTGCGCGAAAAAACATACACAGCCACATGAAAAAGAATTTGTAAAATTCTAGTTAAATGTGTTCAGATAAGTTTCAGTTTTCAAAATTGTTTCAAGATTTTCAGATTTGAATACTGCAAAAATTAACCTTTTTTATGTTAGTAACATCAATATCGTTGTATATTGATAATAATAATAATAATAATAATAATTCAATGTTTGCGTTTGAATGATGGTATATTCAGAGCGCAGTGTTGCGAACAAATTTCACAGCCGGGACGGACATTGATGTCCATATTAAGACAAAAGCCCATCGAAATAATGTTTCCGTCGTGTATAAGTCATAATTCGTCGTATAAAATAGCCGCGCACTCGCTTCAGTCCAGGACAATAAAAGCTTCTATTACATTCATGTTTTTAAAATATTATTGTCATAACTACAACAAAACTACAATGCCACCGGTCCGTATATGCGTTTCCGAGTGAATCTGGCACGGAGCATAACGCAAGATTTAACATTCTCTCTCTCCATTTCAATTTCTGCGGAGCGACACAATGCGATCCGCTGTTTCCTTTTAAAGGTTTGAGAGTGAGACAGCCGAGGAAGGAAGGAAGGAAGGAAGGAAGGATGGAATTTAGTGTACACGCGCTCTCTCTCTCTTCTGAGATGCTCTGCATCCTCGCGCGACACGCGTCTGTCCTCGTAATTCAAACTCCACGACCGGCTTAAATATTCGAGCGAGTTAAAGCGCGCGATTGGTCCTAATAAACGATCGCTCCTTATCCTCTTGTTGACGCTGCCTTATGCACGCGCATACAATCACATTTAATGAACTCAAGTACTTTTGCTTGACAGAGTCAAATTAACTGGATACAACAAGAAAAAGAAGGGACAATTCTTTTGATAGCTTTTATCAGCATTCTTATTAAATTTAAATTTTCATTTGTTTTTTTCATTTATTTGAGTTTAAAAGTGAATTGACGGGTGAAGTAAATTTGAATATAGGCGCCTTTAAACGGAAACAAAAGTGGCGGGCGATTTGAATGCAATTTGCGTTGTCGGTACATAAAGGACAAATCAATCCGCTGACTGCGCAACAAAACTCTTTGAATGAGAGATCTGCTTGTTTCTGTATATTGCCTTTCCTTAATTTTCTTTCTCGAGGTTGTTAAGAGGAGCCGCTCCCGATGGGATAATCGGAAGCGATTCTCGTACAGCAAAATGAGAGACAAGGGCAAGCGGAGAAGGAATGTACAACGAAAAGAGAGAGCAGACGATCACGATCCTCTCCGGATGAGTTCGTGCCGATCGGCCAGCAGATGTCGTTCGTTTCTAATCACCGATCGTGCATCTCGCTTTTACGAATGGGCACATATAGGCGATTTGTGTAGACGTCGTGCGTATCACCCCGCCGATTATGAAATTCTTTATTGCAAATATATTTGATGCCGAGATGTTTATCGATTTTTGCCGAACGTGTGCTGCAGCAGGCCAGCAGCAACACAAGTTGCTTAAGGAAGTAAATCCCCCGCTGTAATTTGCTTTTTGTGCCTTATGGACGAGTTATTCCGCGATACGCTTGTAACGATTTAAGTTATGGATATGTGCGGTTTTTTCCGCAACCATTAAGGCCTGTTACTTATGGGAAAGTGATCTTGGCTAACAAGAAATCGTGGCAGTGGATTGCACACGGTTTCTGACGGTTTCCTATCAAATGGAAAATAAAAAAAGACATAAAGCGGCAAGAAATGAAGACAAAAACGATCGTCATAAAAATTATTGCCATTAAGTGGGAAATGGCCGTTTCACATAGAGTCTCTCACCAAAAATGTGCAATTAATTGCCCCGGGTAGATTTTTGTAAAAAACCCTGCTTGTCTTACTCTTAATTCGGCAAGATTGATGGCACGTCCATTATTTCATCATCGGGCGTACTTTTCGATGCGTACAAATTAACGAATGTTTTGGAAATTTACATTTCGGCGGCCGGATGTGTTCGAAAGGTAACGGGGGATATTTAACTTATGCATTATAGTACTTGTCTAATCTCGTCAAACCGTCGCGGAAATTTGAAATGCAAATGACCATTGGGCCCTTGTTGCACTCTCATCTCGGCAAACAATCGACTCGAATTAAAAATTTCGATCGAATCGCTTTTAACGCCAACTTTCACCCGCTCGTCTATATATATATCGTACGCACACACAATTAACACAAACACACGTTTGCATTGTGTTTAATTAACGCAAATCCCACATTGTTTTCCTTTTTTTAACTGTGTATGCGCATCCGTTTGCGTAATCTCTGGTTTAGAAAAGAAGAAACACAAATTCAAGTATAAATATAAATATAACACATCTCAGGGATAGTAATAATTATTAACGAACAGTGCCCGAAAAGATTTTTTTTTGTAATTGGACACCGAAGGTGGAAGGTCTTGTAGCAGTCGTAATTGCGGACAACCTCGCCCACTTGAAACATCTTTGCAAACACCTACACTGCTGTATATCGAATAATTAAATATGCGCCATTCATTTGTAGCATTTGATTCTAAAGTGCCGTATATGGGGCGGACTGAGAATCCCTTTTCAAAGTCAATATTTGTCTCGGTCGACTTTGTCAATCTAGGAATGCGTAGTACGACGCTGCAAAAAAAACTCCTGTTCCACATCGAGTTACATTTCCAACGCAAACATTACGCTGTTGGAGGTAATAAAAGACTAAACAAATAAATTCGGCCATGGAACGTGATTGTTGCCAATTAAAAATTACAAACAGCTCAATTAAACGTGCGGCTTTGCCATTAATTACAATTACTTATAATTGATATTTTCTGCTGATTTTCACTGTAAACACACTGGGAAAAGGAAAATATTTATTTCATCAAAGAATCGAATATCAAGTTCTTTACACAAACTAATTTAATATTCCCGAATTTGTAGAACATTTGACATAAGAATTCTCACGTATGCAAAATTTCATAAGTTTCACTGATCATTAAGACATAGTTGATTAAAACTTTTGGAGATACTTTGTCTGATCAAATATTCGAGTAAACAATTTCCGACGAAAGATAATTGACATCGATTCATGTCATGGTAACTGGGAATTGAAATTTAAAAATGAAAATTATTAGTCTGACTATAATTTGAACTATTTCACTGAATTCATTAGTTTCTTTTTTTCATTTCCAATTGCCTTCAAAATGTGAGTTATTTTTTTATTCATTAATTTAAACTATGTCAAACGAGACGATTTTATTTTTGTTCATATTATTTATTTATACATTACAAAGAACGTAAAATTAATTTCATTATTAATTCTTCTAAATAAATAATTACTTCAACTTCTCATTTAACTCGTTTCAATTTGTGTTCATCTTGCAACCTGATTTTGATGTACCTATATATAAAGAAACCAAATATCCATCTCTGTCAAATGTTCTCTCCCTTTTTTTTTTTTTTTTTTTACCAAAACTTGTTGTTTAAATATGTCCATAAATTAAAATCAATTTTTAACGCTGTCTTGTTACGTGAGTGAAAAGCTTTAAAAACCGGAAGAATGATTCTGAACTTTGAAAGAGCAGGCTGGCACGGAGAAATTCAAATTCGCGACTTGGTCGTTATTTTTGTTATTTATTGACAGAATTTCAGGGCCGGTGACGTCACCAATTGAATACCCACAAGTCCCATAATAATTTTGGGGCCTTTTAAAAAGGATGATGCCTCTGCGAAAACCAGTTTCGCGTAATGATTTACACTTTAGTAATTTCAGTTTGGCTGATCCTCTTCTTACTCTTTAATTTTTTAGTTCGCTTTTCTTTTCTTCGTTGTTGTTGCCGTTGTTGTTATAACATTTTTCGTGCGACAGTTTACTTTATTGGTTTGGCAAAGCGTGGGCAAAATCGGCGGCGGTGTGTCTGTGTGTACTCGATTGCACTGTAAAAGAACACCCGTTGCGCCGAAGCTACCACCATCATCGTCGTCTTCCACGTTTTGCTGCTTGTCTCGCGCTTCCAGGAAGAAGACCTCTCTAAGACGTGACAGCGACGCTCGAGATGATAAGGGGGCTGACACACCGAGTCCTTCTGCGTGAATGCAGATGGACAGCTGCATATAACAGAGTGTGTGTGTCGCGCGCGCAAACAAAAAATTGACTAAACAATGCGAGAAGCGCGACACAGAAATGCAATTTATAACGCACACGGAGAGCCGGCTAATAAATTATGATACGCGCTGTTTTGTTGCCGCCAAGTGGCAAAATAAAAGGTCCGCTGACATTATTTAGCCCGTCTTTTTCAAGCCCAAGAAAAAGAGAGAATGACGAATTTAAATTTAAATTGCGCACCGCGCCTACCACGCATTTATTTAGACTAGAAGGAATTCAGATGGCAAATTTGTCCCCAGTTTTTTGTTCATTTTTTTCTACCTTGTATTATGCATTTTCTTGTGTTTCTTTGTGATTGATGGTTAGTTTTATAACGAAGAAAAAAAATCGTGTTAAATGTGCACATAAGTTTATTTAAGCCGTTTATTTGCATTTTCACAATAGGTTTGGATATCCTCGTGAACCTCTCGAGTGGAATTTCGCGCGACGTACAAGCGCGACAAAAATATTGTAAATTGGATTGTTCTGCCATCTCGTCGGGCTGCGAGTTGTCAAACAAAAGAACTTCAGATGCCGAGTCTCACGAGTGTTACACATTTAAGTCACACCTTTGGCAATACGGCCCGTCAACTAAACATAACATTTTATGTACGAAAAAGTCATCAAAACAATGACTGAAGTGTGTGTTTATTTGAATATAAAACGTAAATGTGATTTTTATCACGAAAATGAAAATAATAATAGTAAAAAAAAAGAAGAACATTACAACCGGTTGAACTACATTTTCTGGCACGTTCAAAAGTGCAACTTTTGAAATTCAACATCCACTTTCACGTCAAATCTATTGCTGGAAAATGGTAAATGTGCAGGAAAAATATCTGATATATACCATACAATTCTAACTGATACGCAACTTTTTTGTCGACCTCTATTTCTTCTGGTGTCCTGAATAACAGTCTTTAAAAAAATAGTCAAGTTTTCCAAGAAAAATTCATGTTTTCGTTTCATTCTCTTTTCCCCTACCTTCTTTTGAAATTTAAATTTTACAACATAAATGGTTTGACATTTTATTACAATTTTCATCAAAGATTTACGCAATCAAACTGTACATCGCAGCCCTGCATTTTTGAGTTTAAAAAAATGTCGCCCCGGGCATTTGCATTTTAAATTTTGTTGTGACCCTACTGGCGCGAAATTTGAATCCTCTTTCTGTATTTGAACAACATTCCCTTATATTCATTAGCTGATCAATTTCACCAAACAAGCATTACTACAGGTCAAATTGTTTGTTGTTTTCAAGTCAAGCAAAAAAAAGAAACTGCAAAAAGAAAAACGTCCTGCGAGGATCACAAGATTGTTACATTTGAGTCACCTTTCGTACATTACCAAACGCAACTTGCTTTTATATACATATATACGCGAGGCGTGCGTTCGACGCATGTGTGCAAATACACGCACACACACCGAGACAGGTCGGGGGAGCGGCAGAAGCGGTATATTTTATACGACTACACGTACGTACAAGGGAGGCAGAGGCGAGCAACGTCAGGCAAACAAACCAAACGGAATTAGCTCAGAGTATTTGAACAGCTAGTACGAGAGAAGATGAATCTGCGCGTGGGTGGCGGCTGCCAGACAAGGACAGAGACAAAAGCGCTGCGAGAGAAATGCGTTTTGCGTGAGTGCCTGTGTAATCTGAGTGTGAGTGTGTGTGTGGTTTGCGCGTGCGCGCCGGTCCGCAAAGGGGTACATAATGCTATCTTGATACAGCCGTGCAAATCCGACGAAATGATACATCGGATCGGCCGCATGTCATTTTTAGCCAGCCCACAGAGAGAGAAAGAGAGAGAGAGAGAGAGAGAGAGAGAGAGAGAGAGAGAAAGAACAAGATATTTTTTTACCACAAGGTCCGGAAAAATAGCCGAAAAATTTACTACAGTGTTATGACTCTGGAGTGCTTTTATGCCCTGCTCGCAGGAATGCCTGTCGTTTGCGATGATTTATCGGCCCAACGCTGATTTAGGTGGCGCTAGTGTTTGGCATTGCGGGCATTCAGTAGCTATTTGCTCGGGATTAGAGCGTGACGTGAATATCTGGGTTACCAGGACCGATTCATACTTAACCTTTGCCGAACCGAGGGGTCAATGCTTTGTCGATGTATATAATCTACAAGTTATAGGCTCCTAAAACCAAGTTTAACTCTCGAACCTATAAGGATTGCACACGTTCGAAATATATATTTTACAGACAAGTTTTGCCCGAGCTTAGTTCGCCGAGGCGTCATGAAGTTCAAATTTACAGAGGATATGTTATTTGTCGAGCTCAAATGTAACAAGATTAATTGTCTAGTGGTGGAATTGTGGTTTTCGTTTTTTATTATTCCAACTGAGAATGTATTTGAATTTAAGTACACTCAGAAGTGTGAACATATTTGTGTAAATTGCATTTTGACATGCATGTAAAATAAATTCACTTTCTATGTAAAGTTATTTTTGTGATTATATTTGATTTAAGCAATTTTCACGTAAAATCTAATGCAATTAGTAATTTTATTTACCATTTTATCTTGTCTCTTGCGCGATTTATGTCAACTTCATAAACGTCAAACGGTGGCAAATGAGTGACGCAATCTGCTGCTTAGCCTAACATTTTTAAATCACTCCTTGTTATACAGAGTTTAGCACCGCGGTGCAATGCAAATAATGTTTGGTCTGTCAACTAGTTATACAAATCCTCGAGTATTTTTAACCTACCAAGTGCTAAAGAAATTTTCAGAACTACGAACTAGGTGTAAATGACGAAAAAGAAGACAAAAAAGAAGCGTAAAAGATAACAACGAGTACCGACCGACAAAATAAAAGAAAAAAAAATAGAAAAAAAGAGAGACGCACGCGCGCACAAACGTAAATATATAGCAAATACTAGTGTCTGCGCCCGCACAAAGGGACCTTTCATAAGAGCAGCATTTACACCGCACTCGATTAGCATCGATATACTAACGATCGAAATTTGAAGAAGGATGAAAAAGAGGCTGTACACGCATATCGTATAGATTTCGTCGGTCCTCTTATCGACTCGTGTCAGCTTATATTTTGTTAACCAAAAATTCTGTTTCTCATTTGCATGTAAAAATAAATATTAAAAAGAGTAAGAATTAATTGTAAGTAGAGCCATCTAAAGGGGAATTTTTTTAATTTCAAAGTTACTTAGCACGGAATTGAATAGTTTTTCAAAGAGAAAGATGTGACTTTCTTTTTTTTCTTCAGCATTTTGTAATTAAAGGCAAGTGCTTAAAGCGTTACCTGAAATTGATCCAAGATTTGTACTTCCGTGACTCTTTGGCCGACACTCATTAGGGCGACTTTTTTTTTAAAACGTCGCAGCAAAAAACCGTTATCGCTGGGCATAATTCATTACCGTAATAACAAAGACGAAATCAAGCGAAATAAAGCCAAGAGACGGGCGAATCTTTCGTCCCGGCGATAAATCACAACGAAAAATTGCACGGACGTCTTTTCGTTGGCCCCGAAAAAAGTGACGAAAAAATATTATAGAGATCGTGTAGGTAGAGAAAGGGAGCTCCGGTTGACGCGCACTTGCAAAATGATTTACATGCAATTTTATTCATTTCAGGATTAAACTCAACACGAAGAAATAATTCGGCGTGATGTCGCGCGCGCGACCATATATATTTCAGCCGCTTCGTTATAATATACCAGAAGACGCACACAAAAACGAGAACCATATAATCAACATGTGTAAAAAGCGAATGTATAACTCAAAAAAAGAGAAGAATTTTGATCCAAAATATTGTTGAAAAATGTGCTTTTTAATTTCATATCGATGAACTCGCGCGCAATTCAAGTTGCAAAATCCTTAATCGGGCGAAACACAAATTGTGGCGACTGCTTTATATCAAAACTCGTTTTGCTTACGTGTTGATTAATATTCATAAAAATAAGATCAATTTTTTTTTAATGATCCCGGTTCGACGAAACTGCGGGGCCCCGCGCGATAAATCACGGTGATGTTTTTTTTCGCGAACGCAAACAGGAGAGGGAATGCACACAACCGCGTGGCAAAACAAAAAAAGCCAACACAATTAAAAAAATGCAACGAACAAAAGAAAGAATCAAGAAACTATTGAATACATAAGAGAGAGGGTAAGAGAAAGAAAAGCGGCGGGGGCCCGAAATTTGAAATAAAGCGGAGAAAATTAATCTGCAAAAGGAACGCGGGGTATTTGCATACCCCCAAATTGCCATCGAGATTTATTATGGTCTATGCAAATATGGCGTGATTTTTGTTGGCCATGTTGTTGGGTGTCGTCTTTGGGCTGAGAACGCAAAACCTCTCTCGAAAGAGAAGGCCTCAGCGAAAGCGAGAGACGCACAAATTGAGAGGACGCGGGTGGCTGGTCCCAAACGGGCCCGAAAGGCCGCGAGGGATGAGAAGAAGGCAACTGATTTCAAACCTGTCTGGCGGCCCGCTGTGCTTTTAACAACCGCAAAACAAACATGGCGCCCGACACACGGCGAGCCGCGGGAGATCACGAATATACACGCGAGCCCGCGCCCTGGCCACTCGTTGGGACATGCCGATCAGGCTTCCTATAACCTCGCGATCCGCACAAATAAACATAAACCTTTAGCTATATATATGTATACGTGTACGCAAATCTTGTCAGCCGATCAACTTTAAATTACACCGCGCTAACTTGACAGCTTTAATTAGGAGAGAATAAATTAAACTTATACAAACATATTTATTTAGTCGATATTTTTTGCTGTTTGCTTCCTTTTTTCTGCTTGTACAACTTGTCCTTGTTCCTTGAGTATACCACCACTTATTATCCTATTTGCTTTCCAGAAAAGCAACATTTTTATACAAGCTGCCGGCTGCAGAATTATGGCCAAACCATCAACTGCATAATAAATTCCGCAATTTAAGCTTCACATATTTTAAACACTGCGCACAAAACTTATTTATGGCTAATATTTTCAATTTATATCAATGCTTTTTTCCCCCAAGGTTTTTATTTTAATGCACCGAGAATGAAATTAAACTCGAATTGAACGGGACATGATTTATGCTTAACAATTTTTTTATTCCTCTGTTTTTTGAAAAGCAGCATTTAATGACATTATTTTTCGTCCAATAATAGCAAATACAGAAAACAACGTTTTTAACAATTTTTTTTATAATTATATATAAAAAAGATGATTTCTCCAATCGAGATAAAGTGCATTATAACTGTAAATAGGCGACTTGATTGAACTTTATGCTCAACGGTTGTTACATTTATCTCATTTAATATTTGATACTTTATATAAAACATACAATAAATTGAAACGAAAATGTTTTATACATTAAACATCGGCCAATACTATAAGACGTACCGCGAAAAACTCGTTACAATTTATTACAATTTAATTTAATCTTTTAGATTTGATCTTTTAAGTTAAAAATCAACGCACGAGGTAATAAAGAATAGCAACTTTATGAGGCACAAGTTTTTAAAATAAAAAAAAGAGAGAGAAAGAGAGAAAAAAATAACATATTTGCCGGCCTTCAAACAACTATCATAACCTACAAAGATAAAATTGCGGACAAAAAAAGTGTCTATCTTTGCTCTCTCCCTGGTGCCCGTCGCTTCCCTCAATTATTTACTATTTACAACTTCTCTCTTAATTAAAACAACCGTTTCAACTCTCAACTCAACTTACAACGTTATATGCCTATCGCAAAATTCCGTTTAGCATAAAATTCCTATTACAGTTACGCATTCGTCGAACCACATTAAACATGAATTATAATTAATCTGGACGCTCTTTCAGCGATAAACGATCGAATACGGAAAAGTTGTCGAGATGGCCGATAAAATCTACCTGAAGCCGATCCAAGATACGTTCGAAGAAATCAATTTAGCGCCCAGCATTCTCACGATACAATTAACTGGAATTTGCAATGGAGATTTTCATCGATTGTGATACACTTTATCAGAGAATTATTTTTTTTCAACGTCTGCGTTATCGAATCTACGAGCACAATTGCCAATACAATTTTCACTCGTGAAAAAATTGCCACGATTTTTTAAACATCTTCATAGAACATTTATAATTTTTTTTGTTTTTTAATTACGGTAATTTTATAGTAAAATTTTGTTAAACGACTAATTGTGTCTATAAAATAAATTATCATTATTGTAGGCCGTTGAACGGATGTCAAAAAAGAATGATTTAATATAATAAATGTTTAATGCTCTGCTTTATTACTTTGATATCACGGTTATTAACAGATAACATATTTTTGAACATTTTATGTGAATTTTTGCCACTCATTTGTGAAAGCTATTTTTCAGCAAAATTTTTATAAACCATTTATTACACTCAGCCTTGCGAGTTATTATTATTATATCAAAGTTGTAAACTAATAAAGTAATAAACTTTATTTGAATAGATATTTTTTATATTTTGCCCGAGTATAAAGCCAACAACTTTTATCTTTTAAAATTATAAACTTTAGCGGTTGATTTAATCAATTTTGAGATTTATTTTATAAATTTCTCTTCCAAGTATCTAATTATATTTTATTTGATTATCCCGTATAATTTGCCTTTTGTTCCAAACATTTTCTTCCAAAAGATTGTTTTTATTAATTTGCAAATCTTAATTAAATTAAAACCTCTTTATTTTTAACGTACGATTAGAAAACCAAACTAAAAGCAAAGCTATTTTTCAGTAATAAACAGTCTGGTCTGAAAAAGCATTAATTCTTGGCCAAAAATGAACATCTTCTGGAAAGCAATTGTTGCTGGAAACAATACTGCATGCGAGAGCAATTTGCGCAATTAAACTCGTCGGGCAAAAGCGTTGCTTATCTTAAGTTTGGTTTGCGCGCAGCCGTTACCGTTGGGCTGCCATTAAACGTTGACAATATTGACACACCATTAACGATTGCCGGCTGCTATCAAAATATCAGCAAACCCTCGTCGTTTTCTCGTTCATTTTCGACTAGCTTGTATATTCGAAATACTATTATTTCGTCGGTACATGCATATTCGCGAGCGTGAATGAAGCTACGTGCAAGTTCAGCGATCCTTGGGGCGTCGTCGCGCGTAGCAAATTTTGCAACACGCGCGGATGTGTGTGCCTGTGTGTAACACGTTGCGGTCTGGGTCCTCTGTCTGTGTTTTCCACCCAAAAGCCCGCGTTTCTACATACGTGCTGCACACAGTTTAGTTTGTTTGGGTTCGGCGTGTACCGAATATTCCGGGTCGTTGGTCCGAACCAGTATTTCCAGTATGCGGCACGCTACTCACGAGCGAATTTTATGATTTAATGCATCGCGGCGCGATTTAAATGCATCGGGTACCGTTCCGGGGCCTTATGTTCGTGCGCGAGTGTACAAGCACACCGGGCCACAAATGTCCCTACAGTACATCTGTGTTTCCAGTTCAAAAGTTGATCATCAAATGTCACATTTCATTCGAACTGACCATTTTCATTTTTCACTTGAATGATTTAATGTACATTGATTTTGTCAAGAAGAACTTTTTTTTGGTGTTAAAAAAAAGTTTTGAATAATTTCATAAATTTACTCTGTGGTTATAGTATTCAAAAGTACAGTTAATAATCAATAGATGTTTGATGACTGTTAATTAAAAAACAAAAATGCTCATAAAAAATCTATACAACATGAATAAAACAATTTTAATCAATCTCTAACAAAATGCCGTATACATTTTCATTATGAAAACAACACGAGCCATTATTAGTTTTAATTTATGCAACGCGTTAGGTTAATAATTCGTTATGCTGTATTAAGATATTGACCTTGATAGAATCTAAATGTATTCAATGGAAAGTAGACCGTTGAAATAACAATACAAATTTATCGACTTAATATTGTACATTTTGCAATCTATATATCTATGGATTTGCAAATAATATCTGTAAATTTAAAATTTTTTCTTTTTTTTACAACATAGAACGAACGGAGGCAAATGAAACGGTTTTCAATTTTTCTTGGTTTCTAAACTACAATAATAACAATCATTTATCATCTTACTAAAACTAAATCAATACTACATTTTTGTTTAAAATTGTAATCAACAAACAAATTAATCACAAAAGTGAGAAAACAGAAAAAATGTTCTTTACAGTTACATTCAGAATGGAAATAATTAATATATATATTATTACACAATGTGTAATATTTTAATTTTGTTCATTTAACTTTTAAACGAATCAATTAATTAAATTCAATTTTAATTATTGCCACGTTTAATAATTCTTAACACAACTGACACTGAAACAAATTGTTTCACACTATTTGCCACAGGGTCAACATTGAATGCTTGTTACCATGAATATAACTCGTATATATGTACATCTACTCGTGATTTACTCAACAGGACCATCTTTACAACTCCTGTCAATATTGGCTTTGAACTATTCGCGTCATTGATTGAATACATTTCTTTTTGCTTATTGAAATATAAAATAAAAGCCGCGTCATTCAGAACTCCACACATATTGTGTAATTATTTAACATTTTACAATAGCGAACAAAAATGAACATATCTTCCCTCTGAACTTTCAGCAGAATTTCCAAGAGAAGAAGAAAAAAAGCTGTACGCACCGCGACAAAGAGTAAGCCGAAAAAAGTAAACGGATTTCGCGTTTGCATAAAAGCAATCCATTTACCATAACTGAAATCCTCTTGCGGCTGTCTGATTTCAGGGGCAGTTTTACCCTCCCCGCGTACGTTAATTCACTATAAAAGCATCTTACTCCCGGCCAATAAAATCCTCTTAAATTAAGCTGATTTCGCGTTTTGTAGCGAAACCAATCCATTTATCATAATCGTGAGTTAAAAAAAGTAGAATACCTCTGCACAAAATAAATAAGTACAATTTTCACGGTGGCACAGACCAACAGTAATGAATTTGCGTCTAAAATTACGGCTAATATTCTGCCATTTCCGGGACGCAGTGTACATACGAAAGTAAAAGCAGCCACGACTACAGGGATAAACAAAACGATACGTGAGCAATCTATTTGGAGGAGGTGTGTGTGACGAATGACGGCGATAATACACGCCGCGGGCGATTAACAGTACCGTCCCCTCGCGGATTATCGTCATTAGTGTCAAGAAAATGTACTTACGCCGGGCGTCTGTGCCTGCGGTCCATACGGGTAGCGCGTCCAGTCGAGGCTCGCCTCCGTCGTTGTGTCCAAAAGAACCACTGAAACAGAGAAACATTTTCAGTTAATGAATTTTCAACGCCAGTCAAAATAGTATATACACACAGCAGAGCTGCACATCTGCACGATATAACGCGGAGACACTTAAATAAACACATCAAGAATTATTACCGGGCCGAAATGAGAGGAGGGTCTGTGTTAATGATCCGAGAGAAAGTTTATGGCCGGTGATAATGAATTTTCAGTGCGATAGTGATGAGAATTTAAACGGCCAGTTAAATTGCATATTTTCATGTTGCTTCTTTTTATCGGCGTATGTTTTGCTGCGAAATATGTGTGTGTATGTGTGGGCGCGAGGATTTGGAAACACGATGTTCGCGTCAAGTGTGATGAAATGTGTGTTTGTTGTTGTTGAACAGAGCCTACGGGTTATGTATGTAGCTATTTTGACAATCTACAATTGTCCTTATGATTTGTGCTGTGTGCGGAGAAAAGTGTTTCGTTATGCAGGCGCACTGTTACTTTTGTAGCGAATGACTTCGTTTACACGGAGTTATATTCTTACTGAATGCAATGTCCTGATTAGCGTAAATAATTTTTTGCTCTTGCGTCTGATAGGTATGAAGTTAATTTTGCTTTGTGAAAATGAACTGCAAATGTAAATTTCAGAGGACAAATAAAGGATTTGGGACGATGAAGAAAAATTGCGCTTTTATCATTTAATTGTATTATGTTTTAAGACAAAAATATGTAAGGTTATTTCTTCTAAGTATTTTTAAAATTCCTTTTCACGTTTTTTTCTTAGTCATAAATTTTAATGTTACATGTTTTGATCTTAATTGAAATTTATTGAAACTTTTTTGACTAAAAGGTAAGCGGTCTGTGATACAATTGTGAACATTTTTTTAAAATATTTTTTAATAGTATGAATTGCAGGGTTTAAAATAAAATACTTTGAATAACTTTTTTCAACTAGATATTTTACTCATCTTATTCGTTGGACATTTCCATTTAAACCCTCAAAAATCATGATAATAACAACATTGAAATAAAGCTATCAGTTTTTTAATTTTGTTGTGAAAGAAACAAAAATCTTTTTGATGATGAAATTTTTGTTTGTTAAAAACAGATTTTCTAATTAATTGAAAAATTTATCTAATAAGAGTTAATTCAGAAAAAGTAATTGTAAAAAAAGATTGTACATTTTATTTGAAACAACTAGAATGAAATTTATTGTAATAATAAGTTCTATCATAATTTTTTTTACTTAGTGTTTATTGCATAGTTTCCATATTTATTTAACCTGATTAAATAGTATTCTAATTAGAAGGAAAAGAATTGCTTTATAATTTTTCTACAGCTACATTAATTACAAACTTCTGATCATTAGTTGTTTTCATCAATGAAATCTTACATTTCTGAAAAGTTCTTAAACAAACTGGCACTCAAGAAAAATTTAAACAAAGCTAGCAATGTTAAATCATTGCTCATTATAAATCTCTATAAGATTTCAAAACAATCCTTTCGGGAAATGACTGTCGTTTGTCATACTTAGTTCGGATTTTAGTTTAAAAGTTTTTGAAGAACGTCATAATAAAAAAGGGTCAATATCAGGTAAATCGATTTCACTTTAGTCAATTGGATTGTCATTATATGTAAGTGGATTCCACTTAACTCAAGTTGAAGACGTTTGCCTATAAAAAGTGGACATTTTTTAGCGCGTTCGCTTTTATACGTCATAAGTTGGGAAAAATGTTTGACTAAGTGTGTCACAAACTGAAAAGAAATATTAAATAAAGTTTTATTTGACTCGTTGATAAGACGATGGAAACTATGTTATTTGAAAACACCGGTTTTGAGCAAAGAAATGAATCAATGTTTTTTATTCCTTTTTTCCTTTCATTGCTTGTTTCATTTTTCTATGTTATCATTATTTATAATACAATTTTATATAGTAAATTAATTTACATTTACGTATTGATTTACATGATTAATGTTAATACTTTTTTTGTTAATAATAATAATAATAATAATAATAATAATAATAAAATGTTACATACACATTTCTATGTGCAATTAAGCGCGATGAAAAACTTTTTTGTCGATCATACGTCATCATACATCATCTACGAATCTGATCTTCAAGCTTTTTTTATAAAACAAAAATTAAAAGCGCAAATGATAAATGAAAATGGTAAATGAAAGAAAACGAAATTGGCATCTCGGAAATGATAGCGATAATGATGATGATAATTATAATAAAAATAATCATAACACAAGTTTGTGCGTCACATTTTGCTGTGCCTTTCTAACGACCTAAATTTGTTCTATTTACTAGAAAAAAGTCAAAACAAAAATTGGTACATTTTTTTTCTCACTGATTCAATTGCAGAAGTAATTTTTTTGTTCAAACTCGTAAAAGACCACTGTGAAAAGAAGGATTACTCTAAATCAGTAATAGAATTAGCCGAGTAACAAGTGATTACTCATACCCTCGAAAGTAATCCAATACAATCGTCTTGGCGGACTCAGAGTACACACTTTATCTCAATTTGCGAAATAAACATATAACATTGATCGAATAAAAAAACTTGTACCCAAAAAAGCCAAATAATAATAATTCCCGAAAAAATTCACGTATTAACTCCAGCGCAGAACGTGCATTACTGCAATTGTTCCTCGCAGAAAGGCAAAAGCATTTCGTTTTATTCGGCACTACATACATATATATATACTACATACATACATACATATATATGTAGTATATATGTATACTACATACATACATACATATATATATGTTTGCAATTTTTCAAGCCCCGTGCAAGATCAAATGCAGTCAACTGGCGTCGCGGCGCACAGAGAGCTATTCACGAAAATTTGTTCGTATTTTCAGTTATGGCATTCCACGAAAATATCTCCCGAAATGTCAGGTGTGGTTAACTCCGTGCCGAAGTTGTCTCCGTGCACACATTACTTTACATCTGTGTGTGTGTGTTGGAACTATGTGTACCTGTACACAACGCATCCTACGTAGTCGAACAACGCGCGTTAGTGCGCGACGCGAGAATATTTATAAGCGACGTGCAGCGTGTGCGGAGCGAGTCGCTGCGACAAGGACGGACGATGAAAAGCAGAGAGAGACAGAATGAGAGCGGGTTGGTATCGACTCGGGGACACGTCGACTGGTTGCCTGTGCACGGAGGCACGGAGATGAACAGACAGAGAGGGACAGAAAATGTACAAGTCCCGGGGGTGTAACGAGGACCGACAAGCTGAAACTTTTGCAATACACGCCACAGCCACTTAGTCTTTTCCGTTGATTTTCGAGACGTAGCTTTTACGACATTTGTCGAACGATTGTTTCGCCACCCGTGTTGTCGTCGCGCACACGACACTTATATTATATATATCTAAGAGAGAAACTTTTGATATTATATTATCAGGCAACTTTTGCAATCTGCAGACAGTGAGACGATGCCGCTGCTTATTCTGAAAGGCCAATCAACTGCGGACATTTCCGGGCGAAAAAGTGTGCCCGATCGACCGCGAACTTGTGCTCGCCTCAAGAAGTCTCATTGTCAGAGAGAGAGAGAGAGAGAGAGATCGTTGGGATGATTATTAGGGAGATTGGAATAGATGATTGGATAATGTAATTGAATTTTTGGAAGGGTCGTTCTGTTTCATTGCGACCCGTACCGCTTTTCACCGTGATCGCGTTTCAAAGTATGGTTATTGATGCGAGATAAGAGATTGTTTGCCGCAGATAGAAAACGCTCTTGGAAAAGTGCAGTATGCTTGTGGGCGATTGACCACGAGCAAAGAAACAGCTCGTGATCGCTGTTATCATAATTTTGTGAATAACAATTTTACATATCGAAAAAAAGAGTCTCTTTTCTCCGCTGACCTGAAATGAAAAAGATATTTTTTTTCGTATACAAATAACACTTGTGTGTGCCGTGGCGCAATCTTTTCAAGAAAATCTTTGATTTTGAATTAAGATTTCCTTTTTATACATATTTTCCCATCACATAAAAGTTTCAATGAAAAAAAAAAATTATAATAGTATTTTCTATAGAAAAAAGTATTATATAAAAGTTGAATGACAGTTAATATGATTGTAAATGATTTAAACAATTTTCAGAACAGAAGTTGTTTGTAATTTGCATTAACTTTACCTTTACAAATAATTTCTTTTCAACATACAAACTTATTATAGCTTCTAAAAAACAATTACAACTTTTGCAAATTGCTTCATGCACTTTGAATATTAAACAATTAAAATAACATTTACCAAAATTATGCAGTTTTATGTTAAAAGTAAATGCAAATATAATATATGAAATTTATTCTTTAAATGTTGCAGCGAAAAACAGAAAACGACACGTTGAAACAAAAGCAGACATTTAATCTGAGCGTTAAAATTTAAATAATTTCTTCAAGCAATTCGCAATAAAGTGGCCAATTGACCACAACGTTGTTGTGCAGCTTTTATTTGCATCTCAACGGATTCCCTTCACTGCGAAAAATTCGAAAACAATTCGAGTAATTTTTAACACAATTTAGCCCGTGTCTTTAAAACGCTTCTCTAAATGTGTACCCACGTATACTCGGAAGCATACAAACACAACGACAACGCTCGTTGTCTTGTCATTTGTCTGCGCTTTTTTTTCTCTTCTCCTTTTTTCTCTGTCTTTTTTTATTATGCACACGTGTCTATGTGTGTGTGTGTGCGTGGGTACACGTTCTTGCCCTTTTTCCAATTTTTGTCGCGTCTGCCTCGTCAAATAATTCGTCGCGCGTCATCGAATTCGCCTACCAAATCCCAAAGATAAGTTCACGAAAGCACGTGCGATACGCCAAGCAACGATAATTAGCGTTAATTCGATCGCGTCGACGCTGCTTAATAGTCGAGCTCGCAAAAGGATGTAATTATTTTTTTTCTCCTTTCCGACGCTGCTCCAAAGGGGTATTTATTGTTCGACAGGGAAAATCTTGATGCGAGTTTCAACGTCGATGGAGTTAGCGCAAAACA
>JABFPM010000979.1:0-23339 GCA_022817325.1 Idris sp. 1 HC-2018 | reverse complement strand
TAAATACATTACCTTCGAACCATGAATATTTGGCTTTGGAGTAGATTTTGCTGGTTGCCCGGGTGTACGATTTTCGGCGCTTGGGGTTGTCGTAATAAATCCACTTTTCATCACCAGTGACAATACGATGCAAAAAAGACTTCCCTTTGCAATGTTAAAGCAGTATTTCCGAAGCAGTTAAACGCATTTCTACAACTCTCGGCTTCAATTCGTAAGGCTCCCAACTTCCCATCTTTTCGATCATTCCCACCGACTTAAGCTGCAATGAAATGGCTTGTTGAGTCATTGACATTAATTTAGCAAGCTCTTCTTGAGTTTGGCAGCAATCCTGGTCCAATAACTTCTCCAATTCGGTGTCTTCGAACGTCGCTGGCCTTCCTTCACGTTCTTTGTCACTGGTGTCAAAATCTCCACTTCTGAACCGTCGATACCAAAATTCACAAGTTGAAATTGATGAAGCATGCTCTCCGTAAGCTATAGATAGCATCCGATTGCCTTCTACTACACTTTTCTTTAAATGAAAACAGAAAAGCAAAGCCTCCCGCGAATTACGTTTAGATGGCAAAAAAATTGACTTGTTTGGAGCAAAAAAACATGTTTTTTACACTTTGGCAAAATAACGTATAATGTTAACTATAACCTAATGTTGAGGCTTTAACATAAATATAGTTATTATATTGTCCGACGCCATCTTGTCCCAGTAAAGCCATCTGTTAGTAATCCTTTAAAACTTACTTGTACACCCAATATAACTGAAGTGTTCAATAAATTATGGTCAATCAATTATTGTCATCAAAATGGACCGATTTAAATGTTGCATGTGCAATTGAACAACTCAAACACACTATTTTGTTATGTCATGTTGTTCTATTCAATGAAAATGATCCTTTATTTAAAGTTCTTTGTGATTATAATGGATGTAATGCATCCTTTCGAAAAGGGACTTCATTCTTCGAACACTGTTACAGAAAACATAAACAAAATAACGTTAATGACTTGCAATTTTTATATTATTTCTGATGTAAATAATTAGAAAAAAGGTAAAAACAATTTCCCAAGTAGAAATTTACCAACGGGCCACGGTCTGCCCGATATTGTGATATATTGGACCCGAGTAAAATGAAATAACAAAACAAGTATTTAAGAGGTAAAATTATAATTTATTATAAAACAATAATACAGTACTACTGAAAAGTATAAATTAGAATGGCCCTTCAGAAAATGCTTTAGCTTGCCACCCCCCAAAATGGTCCAGAGAGATAAAAAAACTTGAAAAAATGTTCTTTTTATTTTTTTAATGTCAAAAAACCGTGCCGCATACAATTTTTTTAAAATAAAAATTGAAAGATTCTTATAAAAATCACATTTTTCGAACAGCCGTAACTTTGACAATTTTTCACCAAAATGACTTCAATTTGTTAAATTTAAACTTTAAATATCAACTTTAAGATAATGTTTATGAAAAAACTAACTTTTGATGGAAATTTTTCAAAGTTCCGATTGTTTGAAAAATGAGCTTTATATAAAAATGTTTCATTTTTTTTATATAAACTCGAATGCGGCACGGTTTTTTGACATTAAAAAATAAAAAAAAAACATTTTTTTCAAGTTTTTGTATCTCTCTAGACCATTTTGGGGGGTGGCAAGCTAAAGCATTTTCTGAAGGTCCACTTTAGTATAGATACACCTAAGAATTTGAAAAAATGTCCGAATAAAATGTGAAATATTTTAATTAATTTTGGTGATAATTGAAAAGGCGTTGTTTTACTAAATTGATTGAAGTTTCAGCTTTCAAATGCTTTAGTTGAAAGTGAACGTTTGCTCTTTTATACCAGTTATGGCACCTCAAAACCTACAAATGACGCTTTTCAGAACATAAATTTCAAATAACCATACATTCCCTAAAAATCATCAACCTTTTTTGCTAGAGTAAAGTATTCAGAATTTCACAAGCTTTAAAAACATGTAAAGGGAAATATTACGTTATAATTTACAAAAGTCCTGCAATCGGTCAAACTTAGTCTATTTTTCACTTAAATTTACCAATTTCAGTAAAGAATAGTATTGGCTGTAAAAGAGTAAACATAGTTTCTTTATTTTTAAGCCTTTTATTGTTCAAATTCCTAATTTAGTTAATATTTTACCTTTTAACAACTTCCACATCACTTTTCATTGAAATCAGTGAGTTTAAAGTGATAATACACTAAGATTTATCGGCTACAGGATATATGTAAACTACAACGTAATATTTCCTTTTATATGTTTTTAAAGCTTGTAAAATTCCAACCATTTTTCTCTAATAAAAATGGCTTTTTGATGACTCTCAAGGGAGATTTATTTATTTGAATTTTACGCTTTAACAATCTTATGATGAAAGGCCTAGAAACGTTGTCGGTGTGAGGTTTGATTGAGTGTACTAGTGTTTCTGTTTTCACACCTAACCTAACATAATGTTTTCTCTTTTTATCGGCAGACATATTGCAAATAGAGAGGGAAGGATTCACCATGAAAGTGTTAAAAAGCATAATTTCTATGTTTTAGTGATACAATCAAGCAAACTTTATTTGGATCAGAGTATTTAAAAATTGTAATTTTAATCTATTAAGCAAAAAAACGTGTTTGTATCACCAGCAAAATTAATGAAGATATTTCAAATTGAATTAAGACATTTTTTCAAAGTTTTTAGATATATCCATACTTTTAATAATGCTATGCAAATTACAGGTCAATTAACGCGTGGACAGTGAGCGAAGATCGCTTAGCGATTGTGGTATTTCACTTATTATCTCAGTGTAAGACAGACATGTTATGCAGTAATATTCAGCATTAGACAATTTACTGGAGAACTTAACAAATATTAAGTTATGTTGCTAAGCTCCATTCTGAACCGTAAATTTCTAAAAAGTCATTGTCAGGAGTGAATGAAATGTTTGCTAACCGGCTACGATTTTCCTTAGTCGACAAATCCGAGTTCATTGAGGCAATCTTTTCTCTGTCAATGGATCGTGGATATATAAAAAAAATTCATTCATGGCATAATTAGTCATGAATGACATTTGAGACATTTTATCTAATAGGGAAATTTTAATGTCACTATCCCATGAAGAATTTGCCGACAGTCAGACAACGTTAACGATCGGCCCAAGCTTGAATCAGTACTGGCCAGTATAGCTTGGCTGAATATCGAAATATAACGATGATTTACTTCGAGCCAACGTTAATATGTGAGATCGTTTGGATATTGTCCGCCAGTATTGGAACAGTATTCAGCGCCGAATGATTTTCCACTGCTTAATCTAGTGTTGGACGAAAGATGAAATGCCAACATTGTATTAACGTCGATGACCAACGTTGGTCAACGTTGGTCTAACAGTCAGCATGGAGAATTAAACTCATGACTATCTGCGTACAAAGCCAAGTGGTAAGATACTTGGCCAAAGTAGTTACTGCGATAGACTATGTATATTAGAAATATTTACATTTCACTCAAATTAAATATTTTTATTTGTACATAAATAAATAACGAATTGGAAATGCCTTAATTTTGATTTAGTTTATAAAAAAGAAACAATTAAAATATTGTTCAGTGTCAACAATGACTATTTCTTTAAATTAAATACTTTTTTTAAGAAGTTATGTCAAACATGCAACTGAAATACTGTTTTTATTAAAAAGTTTTGCTTCACAATACTCATAACACTGTATTGTTCAATACCACACTGAAATAAATTGTGCATAAAATTACAGAATCTTGCGAATTTTTACGTATGGTTTTTATAGTGCAAATAATGTGTTTGATTGACAAATGTTAAATAAACTAAAGATTTAGATTTAAGATTGTTTACTTTATTTGTAAAGTGGGAACATTGCGCAACTACATCTAGCGGTAGTAACAGTAACTTCTTAATCAATATTTAATTCCATAAGCTCCGCTAGGTGGCACGTTTCGCTGTGTTCCCACTCTAAAGTTGTTATTTTCATGTAATATTAAAATATTTAATTTTGTTGTCAAGTCAGTACAATTTTGTATTCCTCAAGACATCTTGAGATAATATATTAATATAGGACAACCTATATTAATTAATTAAATCAAATTCCTGTAAATTTTGAGGCATTTCTAAACTTTTCTTTGGCCATCCAAGGTAAAATAACTATTTTATTAATAAAAATTGATTATTTTTAATTAATCGTTTTATTATTTCTTTTGCTATTTCTCTCTCTATAGAGAGAAATTCATTATTAATTAATACTTTTCAGCTTATCCGACTCAGTCCCCTAAAATACAGTCCACATATAGGTTTGAGGTTTCCATTACAGCGTTGTTTCCAAGATTCATTTCTAGGGACATCCCTAGTTATTGAATTTGTTAATTCCGCTTTGTATTAGTGAAATAAGGACAACCTTGTTTCACTTTAAGTAATGTAAGGACAACCTTACTTTACTTTAATTCGTTTACTCCGCTTTGACAATTCAAAGTTTTATTTTGATTTGGAAACCCGCCTTAAATCTATCAATAATTAACAGTCTAATTGAGTTAAAAAAGCTTAACGAAACAGGTTTCTTTGTTACTTTTGATGTCTCAAGAAATATAAAAGAAATAATAGAAAGAAACGCATCATTTTATACATCTGTTGTCGAAGAAAGAAGAGATAGTAATGTTATAAAGGACATATATGATGGAAGAAAATATAAAGAGTTTCTAAAAACGCTCAAGGACGAGGACCGCGAAAGTTACGCAACACTGGTTTTCAATTCTGATGGATGTTCTATTTTCAATAGCTCTAAGCTTTCAATATGGCCATGTCAGATTATAGTTAATGAAACACCTATTAAAGAACGACTGAAAAATGTGATAATATATGCCATTTGGTTTGGGGAAAAAAAACTGATATTGGTATTTTTCTTAAACCTTTTATTAATGATTTAGCAAAGTTTTCAGAAACAGGTATTTCCTGTAAAATAAAAGAAACCTCATGCCTTATAAAATTTTATCTACGTTGTTGCTGTGTTGATTCTGTAGCAAGAGCGCCGCTCCAAACATTAATGCAATATAACGGTAATTTTGGATGTAGTTGATACCTGCATTCTGGCGTATGGTCAGAAGAATCTGGATGTATAAAATATACAGTATTAAGAGAACTAGCACAGAAGAGATATAAAGTTCAAGCACGAGATGATATAAAGAAGTTCAAGGAAAGAAATCTTAATAAGTGATTCAACGGATTCAATAGAGAATCAATTTTGACAGAAGTAAAATCATTTGATATTGTAGAAAGGTTCACAGTAGACTACATGCACAATATTCTTTTAGGAGTGAGTAGGCAATTTGCGAAGTACTGGTTTGGTCATCGCAGATAAAAATATTCTATTAAAAAAAAACAAATAAAAGCTATAGATATTACGCTAATAAAAATGAAAACTTATTCGCAAGTCGGACGTTTGACTCGTCCTATTCAGGAAAGAGGTTATTGGAGTGCACGTGATTGGGAAAACTGGACACTTTGTTACAGTGTTCCACTTTTATTAAAAGTATTACCATGGGATTACTTCTAACACTGGATGTTCTTAATTGAAGGTTTATATATTTTATTGCAAATGAATCTCACAATAGAGGAATTAAACAGATGTTCTGGGTTATTTCACGAATTTGTTTATGATGCACAAAACTTATATAGAGAAAAGGCTATGTCCTATAATGTGCATCAATTATTACATCTTTCAACATCCGTGTGCCATTGAGGGCCATTAATATGTCACAATGGTTTTCCTCTCGAAAGCGTAAATGAAGATATATAAAAAATGATTCATGGCGCTAATGGAGTAGTACATCAGATTTGCCGATATTTCAATTTGCAGAAAAGTTTTAATTTTTTATAAAAACTACGTGAATGTAACAATTGTTCAATAATCGTGTCAAGGTTTTTAGATAAATTAAAATCTAAAAAACAAATTAAAATGACTCACAAGATGGCTGTGTGCCGATATTTCGGGAAATCATATTTACCACATGAAATATTGATTATTAGAAATATTATGTTACTCGGCAATACGGTTTCATATGAAAGAATAGTCATGAATAAATCTTTATATGTAATAACTCGTAAAAGTAATAGGCGAACAGATAATTCATATCTCTGCAAATCATCGCAACAAAAGACATTCTAAAACCATGCATTGTTGTAGGGTGTAATGAAGAAACATCTATGTTCAGTTCCACATACGATTCATGTTTGAGTTGGTAAGATAAAAAGGCTGGTTTGGGCTATTTTAGGAAAAGAAATCATTTTTTAATATAAAGGTAAAAATTTCAATTAGGAATATAAGTTATAAGATTTTTACTAATGCCCACAGATTTTTTCATTAAACAAAAATAATTTTTTTAGCTAGACGGAAGCTGGACGCTTGAACGTCGAACCAATAACGTTAACATTTCATCTCTGTCTTGTGGTATTTAAATCTTCAGTTCCCAGTGAGTATGTGATGCTGATTTGTACCTACGGTATTTTTAAAGTAAAATTAATCTTTTATAATTACAACAGCTTAGTTATCATACTTTTTCGACGTATTAAAACACGTACTTTTAATTTTTTACAAAACACTTGTTAGATTGATTTTAAGTAATGTAGATCAGAAACGATATCTCAATACAGTAGAACCTTTAAGAAGTCTGACTTCTGAGGGAAGGTTTCCCCTACACTGTGTGCTCAAATACCTTTCACTCCTAGCATACAGTGATCTATAAAATCAGATAAAACGTTTTTTTTAAATGTGCTTCCAATTTGTCCGATTTCATGAGCATTACATAATTAGTAAATTTTCTTCGAATGTAACTGGATTTTATCGGAAATTACAGTAACAGGGATACGTTATTAGAACTATATAGTATATTTTAGTCTATTTTATTGTAATTTTCTTATAAATTCATATAAGAATTAATTGTATAGTAAAATTTTAATTAAAAAAGTTATTTTAAACAAGATCTAACCAATCAGAATTTAAATAATAAAAAACTGAATAAGTAATTAATTAAGATCTATTTTATGTATTTCGGACATTTTCATTTTTGTTTTGATGAATTACACAAATCATTCTTATAATTGCTGTATCCTCTTCTCTTTAAAAATGTAAACATAAAAAATTGTAAATCAAAAATAGCTTTGAAACATTTGTGAAAAGTGTTAATTAATTTTTAATTTATTTATTTCATATATTATTGACCAACTTATCCATACATTTCACGATTATAAACTGTATTATTTGTAATATATTCAGTTATAAAAATGTGTATTAGTTTTATATGTATATAATTTTCGATCACGTCTGCGTAATTAACTTATTACAATTTCAGTTAAAGTAAAAATTTCTGGTCCTTTTAAAGTTAAAGAATATATTTATTTTAAACAGATGAAAGTAGTTACAAGATTGAATTAAAAAATATTGTTCCCAAAACGTACACTTACACTTACATACTTCAGCTGGATTCGCAATGGGAGAAACACATGCAAACGCATACGTGGTGAACAATTAAAAATCATTATGTTACCATTATTTTGCCTTATTTTTTTCTTGAAAATTCCCTCCAGAAATATATAATTGACATTTTTCATTGATTAAGAGGAAAAACCCTTATGTGTGACTTTTATAATGCAGTGCCCTCTGTCTTTACATACGCTTTTATTTTGAAAATTTTTGATTTCATATTTTAAAATAGAAAACTTGTTCTTCGGTATTGGAACTTTTCATGTAATTGAAATTTGTTTAAAAATCATATAATTTAGTTCAAACATTAATTTTGACACATTGAACAAGTGCGTCGGATAACTATTCAAACTATGTGCATAATCATGATAACATTTTAAAATTTAAAAAATATATAAAAAATGAATGAAATATATGCATAAGTTAAATAAGGACATTATGTAGGTACCAATTAATAAAACCTAGTTAGGTTCTTGAGTAAAATTGCTCTTCATGAATCTTTATTGGTTAGTAGAAGTGTTCCATGGTAGGTATTAAAGTAGTTTCCAGAGTGAGCTCCTATATCCGAACCCACATTGTTTTTTTCGTTAGGGACTATTCAAATATTGTTTATATTTTAAAAAACACTTCTAAATTAATAATCACATCACTTTTTAATTTATGTTTAATTCTTTTTATTCTTTGAACTAAATTTCAAAGTTCACATTGCTCAAATATGACGAACTATTTTTATAAACTGTCAAATTGATTTTTTCCTCACACGCGCACGCGAAGTGACTCTTCGCGGGCCTATTTGCCGGAGGACTACTTCGCTCTCTAGGACGCGAAGAAGTTCTTCGCGCTCTAGGGAATGTTACTTCGCGTTTCCTTCGCGCCAGCTGTAGTACCTTTCGCACCCGCTTAGTACCTTTCGCGCCCGATGTTCAGCGCCACCTATATGAGTCCGCATGGTCGGTACAGCAATTTTTTTCGCGACAGGAACTTTAAGAGAAAGTGAATGGAAGACAACCCAGATAACGCTGCGACCCTTTTAGATACCTTGAAGTTGCCGCAAGCCGAACGCGTACGTGACGTGAGCGTTACTCAAACGTGTTCAACGGTTACCAAATTTCCGCTGTAGAGGGATACCGTACGGGTCACTTGTTCAGAAATCATCAAGTAGCCTTTAAGATATCATAAAGTCAACTTTTCGGCAAATTGATAAGTAAAAATGAAGTCAACAATTAGATAGCGTTAAGTTATCCTTTGAGTTAACTTCAAGTTATCTAAAAATGAACAAGAATGAACCGTAATTATTCCTAAAATGTGACTTCGTACGGCACCTTTCAGATACCTTACAGGCACCGCAAAGATTTTCTTAATTTTGATATTTTATTGGTGAATTTAGCATGTTAAATAAAAGTGAAAACTAAAACAATTCATTTTATCAAATAATTATCCACTTTAATAAATCATTAATATAATACAAATGTAATTCAATACAATAAGTCTAATATAATAAATTTAAAATTTCTTCAAAGTAATATTTTTATTTACAAATAAAATATGATTTATTACATATTAGAATTATTTATTTCTAGCTTATTTTAAATCATTAAATTAGAAATACAAAAAAATCTTGAAATTTTGTCATAACTAAGAAATAAAGTGTTTATTCATAATAATTTTGAAAACTTGAAAACACTCGAAATTAGAATATATATATATAACATTTGAAGTAAAAATGTTAGGGTTGTCAAAAAGCTTATTATAAATGAATGTATTTAAATAATATGTTTGTTAGTATAATAAATCATATAAAAATGAATACAAAATGTACATTATTTAAAGTGAATTTTTAATGCAAACGTTTTAAATTTTAAAAAGCTCGCACTTAAACATGTTCGACCTTTTAGAACGTTTAAATGTAAAAATCATTGCTAATAATGTATAAATTATATTAATTTTTATAAATTTTACTTTATTAACGATTGAAATACTAAAATCTATTAAATTAAAATGAACTTTTGGAACTTTTTTTTGCAACCCTAACAAATGTTAACATTTGGCTTTACAAAATAATTATTATTATTATTAACCACTATAGGTAATAAAAATTTAATTCGCATTGTTCTTGTTTTCTAATTAATTAAATATTCATTTTAAACAAATAAGTTCAAAAGTTAGCAAATATGTTTACTTTTCATGTTTAAAAATAGAAAAATTAAAGTTAAAAAGATAGATATTTGTTAGAAATGACAGACATAAAACTGTACAGAAGAAATACAGCAACTACTCAGGATTAGCTCTCCTTGAGCCCTTGTCTTAAATGTTAAAACTCTGTCACTTCTAATGTTTAACTTCTTTCTTAACAGCGATACTGAATTTGCTGGCACTTTTTCTAAGTGATTTTTGATAGTAACCAATGATCAGCATCATCTAAAAAAGAAAAGATTCATGAATATATAGTTACATTACATTTGAACAAAATGTATTAATAATTACCTTTGAGTGTCATTATGAAGTAGTGGAATCAAAGCAAATTCCTTAAATGATTTAGGAGATTTCAAATTACTTTCTTTTCCAAGCATGGGTACTTTCATCATTTTCCTTTTAACTCGTGCTATTCTAATTTTTTCAACCTGTTGCACATTACTTACGTCTGCGACACAAATGCCAAAATTCTTAGAATCACAAGGGAAGTTAAACAATGAACGACATTCTTGTAGTAATCTTATATTAAGAAAAATTTCTCCGTCCTCTTCGAAAATTTTGTCTACTTTTCCTACGCTGTTATTTTCAAGCATGCAGATGTTATCTTTGTACTCAGTACTTAATTTGAAACCTTTGAATTTAATCGATTTCAGTGCTTTCTTGTTTCTGCTAAGAAAATGTAAAATTGGGTATGTCTTACGTACTTCTTCTTTTTCACACTTATATTCCTCAATTGTTCTATTTAATAACTGCTCCAAGGTCACATCATTTGGTTTTATTTTGTTCTTTATTTTTTGCATCTCATTTTCAAAAATAAATGCGCTGAATGAATCTAGATTTCCTAAATATAAGACTTGTGCGGGCAAGTGTAAAAGGTTGTGGACATTATATGTTATGTTATCGGAGCCATAGAAATCAGAAAACTTGGTGACAAATTGCTGAATTAAAGTTTCTGCATAAGCATTTTGCGATTTGCACATTGATTCATCGCACAAAATACGAAAAGCTATGGACAGTTTTAGGAAATGATGGTATTTTTTTGTACTTAGAAAAAGACGCATCACTACCATTCCTGTATACATTAAAAATTGCCTAAACTCAGTCGCCTTCCAAAAGTGCACGTCCAAAACACTTCTAGGTTTTCTAACGAATTCATCCGGAATATAATATTTTATTACTAGTGTCAACATGTCTGAAAGAAGGATTACGTCTTCCGCCAATAATTTAAGAGATGATATACCTCGTGTCCAAAATTTCAGCAATTTTTTCATTACTCCGAGACATGCACAGTGCATATAGTCAATGGGAAAATGTTTTATCATATCTATGTCCAAGTTGTCAAGAATAGTTGTTCCTCGATGATGTTCAGATTGAGTTTGTTTACGAAATGATTCATCAGTTCTTAAGTCACAACCAATCGAAGGAAACGTCATTTTGCCCCGCAAAGATTTGCCTTTCTGAATGCAGTGATTACACCCGAAAAATCCATTGAAATACTTTGTATTTTTGATGTGAGCTAATGCTGGTGCATCGCATATAATAGCATTTAGTTTTACAGTCACTTTTATATATTTTATCAATAAATATTTGTATTTGAGATGTTTAAAATCTTCAACGAAACGTCGCAAAAATTTATTGCAATCTTTCGGTTTACTCCCGCCAAAAAAAACACCAATTAAAAAAGGAGGACACTGGATCGGTGAGATTACACTTCCTTGGATAGTGCAAAAACTTTGTCTGGAACTTTTCGATAGTGGAAGTCCATCAACATGAATATTTAACTTGATGACGTTGGATTCTTGTTTCTTTAGTAATTCATAATTAGTTTTAACGAATTTTTCAATACCATAAATGATTCCAAAATGTCCATACTTTCCGTTGTCAAATTTATCTATGTAATGAAACATATTTTTTGGTGTTTTCAGTAAAGTTTGAGCTTTTTTAGGTAAATCATTCTCATGCCCATGGAGTCGTAAAATAACAAGTAAAGCAGTCACTGCAATCATAGTAATATTGTAGGTCCATTTCCAATTAATCAAAGATTTTTTAAGAGTAGACTTTTGTGAACTGTTATCTTCAGTGGATGCATCACTAGAAGGTTCGTCATCTTCAACATTAGACTCTCCTGTTAAAAATACATCAGTATCGGTATCATCTTCAACGTCGTATATCAAATCTAAAATTGCTTCACTATCGGAATTGTAGCAGTGTTCTTCTTCATATAAATCAGAAATACTTTCCAGTATTTCTTCTACAGAATCACAATCCGGCGTTACAAGTGGATTTTGCTGGCATAAACTAACATTAATTGTATCGGTCTCCATTTCCACAGATTGATGAATATTTTCGACATGTTGTTGGACGTTTCCTTCGAGAACATATTCGCTTTCCTTCGTACTACCTGCAGGAGTTTTTGAATGCTTTTCAATAAACTTTTCAGCTTCAGCAGTGGCTAACTGCCGCTTCCTTCGACTTGACAGTGCATGAAAACTTTCTGCCATTTTATACTGCCTAAAATAAAATTCATCAACATTAGTACATGAATTGTTGCATGAAAGTAACAAAAATAGATAAATAAAATCGGTACTAATGTATCATACAAAGTAAGGTCAGGACAAGAAAGCGATATGCATGTATAGCAATGTATAAAAGAACTATGATTCAAATGTACCTCGTTTAGATATTAACCCAGAATACAATCATAAGTTTCAGAGAAAATTGAAAATCATGTCCAAATAAATTTAAAATTGAATTATTATTGAATCTAATTGAATGTACTAGTCAAGTCAAATTTTCACCTAATTGTTTTCATTAAGTGTATTCTATTAAATTTTACTAAAACTTTATTATAAATTCCAATAAAACTTACAAAAAATCAAAATAAAATTCATATTTAATTCACAAACCATCGGCCTTACAATTAAGTTCTACTTTCATTTATATTAAGTACTTAGTTTTACTTATATATTCACTTTCGTTGATTTTTTTTCCTCTTAAATTTGTTGTTTCCATAAAAAACGGATTTTATGATCATTTAAATAAAATTATATCTATATTGTCCAAAAATAAGCATAAATAATCAAAATATTTGAAAAAAAATAAAATTAATTATTTTATAAATGTGATTAATTTTAACTTTTTATACAGTATTTAAAAAGGTAGAATAAATTTATTTCATTAAATTAACTTTAATGTGTAACTAAAAATTGTCGGGTACAAATGATTAAAAGGTAAAAAGTTCAGTATCATAATGATCCCGTAATTGTAAAACGTAAATTGTTAAATAATTTATAAAATACAGAAATTAACTTTTAATTAATATGGAAATCATAATAAAAATTATAAACAATTTTAATATTAAAAACTTAATGAAAAATATCGTTTGCTTCTTGGAATTAAGACGATGAGTTATTCCCGCGAGGGAAAATCAGCAGTTTTTCTGCTAGGGCCGAAGGCCCCATCGCAGATAGAAAAACTACCAAATTTCCCTCGACGGAATAAAAACAGTGTTTTACAGCCATGATGAAATATATACTATCTGTAGTATTTATATTGTTCAATTGATTTTATGCCTTTCAAAGTTTTTATTAAAAAAGGCAAAAATCTTTAACGATGTACACGTTTTTTATCAATATTTTTCTAAGTTCTTTAAAAACATAATTATATTATGACAGATTTAAAAAATTAGATTTTTGCGGGATTATAAGATATCTGTTGTACTTTAAAGTTACTCTCTCGAAAAACGATAGTTTTATTTCAATTTGCATGTATCTGCCAAAAATATGAAAAATTCCAAGAATAAAATTTGACAATTTTTTTATATAAATGTGTCAACGTTATATACATCTTGAGTATGTTATCAATCTTCATTCAATATGTAATTATAACAATGAATATATCCGAAAGTAAACAGGTTTCAATTTCGTGCTGTCAACGTTGGTCCAACTTACCGTAAATGAACTTACGTGTCTTGAATTAACGTTGACTTGTTGCTTCATTGGTTACATTTAATTGATGTATACCAGTTTTCCACAAATATTCACAAACGTTTATGCAATGTTTGCAAATAACTAGAATTTGAAAAAAAAAGTTGAATACATTTTTTTATTTTGATTAATTTTATATATTTCTTCAATTATTTATTTAATAATTACGTTTCACCTGTAATGTGCCGTGAAATTATTTTTTGATCATTCTTATGTAAAGTCTGTACGTGTTTACCCGAAATTACACATAAAAATTATTAATATAGAATTTATGTAAACAATAGTTTTAATTAGCAATTTAATTTATGCATATATGATATAATTCATAAGTCGTTACTTCGCAACCATGATACAACAATTATATTGTGGCGTAATTAATTTTTGATATATTCGACGTTGTTATGGAAGACTAGGACTATTCCATATAAAATTAAATCGAGTAGTCCTACTCTTCCTTATTAATCTGATTATTAGTTCTAATCTTCCATAGCAATGTCGTATTTATAAACATTTTAAATAATAAAATATAAAATTTTAATAATATTTATCATCTTTCATATGTTCAAGGTAATATTCAATTTATACAATTAATCTGAAATTAATATAAATATGTAGAAATGATGTTTAGTTTTGAAGATTCCAAAACCATGTTTTATTTTTTAGCCACAATATAAATTTATTATCATCAAAATTATGATATTGAAATAAATTTTTTTTCTGTGTATAAGCTGAATCAGTTTCCATTGGAAAATTAAAATTTTGTTTGAAATAATTGATTTTATTCTTTTTCTGATTTACAGTTGAACTGCTTAAATTTTTAATATTACTAATAAAATAAATTAATTTAAAAAAATTGAAATTGACTCACTTTTGAATTTTGGAATTTAATTTGAATTCTAAATAAAACTTAAAATGAAGATTTTTTCATCAAAGTTGTATTAAAATAATTTCGATCAATACACAACAATTTTAGAAAATCGTATGCTTATAAGAATTTTCTTTACCTAAATAATTTTTATATTAATAAGGACTGATTTCATTTTATTTCTTGATATTTTAAACTTTTATACTAATGTACTTGAAAATGTTTGAAAAAATTTACTTTGAATACTTATAAAATGTGTTCTTACTTACGAATAAATCGTCGTTTCAATCAGATCTGTATATTTCCAATATAGATTATCAACGTGCTGATATTTTTGGATTTAGCATAAGCCAGTAAATTACATTTCCTGGACGCAGTAAATATGTTAGAATTTTGAAATTGTAATCTATAATTAATGAAAGTAAAATTTAAATACTCACTAACTTTTGCATTGATATGTGTTGCCTCTAATCTTAGTGCTCAACATTTAAGAAATGTTTGAGGTAAAAAAAAAATATCCTTGTGGACTGAACCGAACCTACTGCGAACGTTCGGAGTTGGTTCGGTTCAATCCACAAGGGTACAATTAATTTTTTTATGGTTCGTAAAAGAAGCCAAAAATCTCTTCAATTGTACAACTTTTTGGATTTTTTAATTAGCAGTAATGTACATATATGATCAATTATGATTATATAGAACATATATGACCAACATAAGATTATTAAAATCAAAAATGTATTTATTTATTAAAAAATTTTTTAAAGTTAAATTTATTCATATAAAATTATTATTTAAAAAGACACTAACTCCGTGAATATAGACTTGATATATCGCCTTAACAACAAAATATGTACTTTTGCTTTAAAACAATGATTTTGGAATAACCGTTAGATCATGAATCGATATACTTCGATATTCCACCGATTCTACAATGCAGTGACTAACTTCACAGTTATTATGTTTGGTGATACAAATACAAGTCCTCGGAACAAGTGACTGACTGAGTTAGTGCTTGTAACGTGTTATTTCCTGTTATTTACGATTTTTCAGTTTTGTTCCAAGTAAGTAATTTTTATTGATATTCGCAAAAAAATAATAAAACATAAAATTAAATTAAAAATGAAATTTGAACTAATTATGTATTATCTTTGTTATACATACAAAATCTTCATTCTTTAAGTTTGACCTTCAAATGTGTTTTTATTTAAACAGATAAAAGAAATTCGTAAATGATTATTATTATTATTATTATTATTTTTGAAATGTTATTTAGCATGTTATTCTTATCACATAAGTTGAATATGAAATTTTTATTGAATATTGAAAATACTTTTTGAAACATTTTTGTAACAGTTAAAATAATGTATATGAATTTTTATTTACATATAACCATACTTCCTTCAGTCTTGTTAAAAAATGTTGGTTTAGAAATAAATAAAAACATTGATAAAGTATACAAGTTCGTTAATAACAACATTATTTCTTTGTTAAAAATATAAATAATTTTACTTTAAAGAACATTTTTATCTAAAAATTACTTTTAATCAACAAGAAATTCATAAAAATTAAATTAAATTAAATATTTATTTTAATTATGATTTAATTTGTTAATAATAGGTTTTTACAAAATGGCTGAGAATTTTTGCAATGAATTATTGCCAAAGGAAAAAAAGTACATTGTGGTGAATTTTTTAACAAAAGGGTGTAGCAATGAAGTTCCCGTAGAATGGATAGAAAAAGTAGAAGGAGAAATTTTTTGTTATTGGCCAAAGAATTCTTTAAAATTGCTTAAATTAATGAAAGAACCGCATTTAGAGAAGCCAAACAACGAAGAGTGGGATTCTTTTCTTATTGATATAGCGAGTAAACCTTATGGTAAGGAACTATTTTATATAAAAATTAAAAGTTTTATTTAACATAAAAAATTTAAGAATATGATTTTTTTCTTATACAAACATTGTAGCCCAATAAAAGAGTAAATCCGTGTGACTTTAAAAAACATCTCAATAGCTTTTTTCTGAAAATAAAAGGTTTTCTTAAGTTATTAGTTATAAGTATCGTACCATATCCTTACAGGGCCCAAAAATCAATTTTTTATGCTATCAGAAATATGTTTTTTGTTATAAATTTAAAACCTAATTGTTCCTTCGCAAAAAAAAAGTACAGTTTAGCTCATAAAAATCGCATTTTTTCATATATATTTTCAATTGGATTAGATTTACAAACAGCACAGCCAAAATACTAAAAAATATATTTTATGACTTATACTTTTGTTTCATTTTTATGATAATAAAATATTTAAGATATTTCTAAAAATTGGAAAAATTGGAAAAAAAATTAATTGTCTAGAAAAAAAATTAAAAATGGTTGAATTTTGAATGAAAAAGTAATTCAAAATCACTATTTATCGAACGAATGGAAAAATCTTGTAAATAAAAAATCAATTTTTTACTACTTTTTTTGTAAATATAGCTCAAATTTTGTTTATTATAACCTTTTTTCTAAAAATCTTTTTGCAAGAATACAATGAACTAGTCATCAATTCTGGTAGCGAAGAAAATTGATTTTTGTTTTTTACAGCACTACTGTGAAAAGTATTGGTCGCTGTTCAGTTTTGTCAACTTTTTCACTCTCGTTTTCACTCTAGCAGCGAAAAGTACTAAATAAAAATGTACAATTCATGAAAAAAAAAAAAAAAAACTAAAAATATTTCCATAATTTAATCTTTACATTCAAAATAATACTTAATACGAATTTAATACCTAAATGATAGTTCTTCGTCGTTTTAGAGCAATAATTATATTAATATTTTATTAAATATATCTTTAATTTTTTGTAAATTAATAAAATGTATTGCATTATGCATATTTTAAATTAAATAGTTTAGTAACAAGTTTAGTAATAATTGAAACTAATACTTTATTTTATTGCAAAGTATACTTTTTTATATCATTTTAAAATATTAAAATTTTGTGTACTGAGAATGCTAGTTATTTTCGACAATCTTCATATAAATACGAAAAAGTGATTTTTTTTAAAAATAAGATAATATGTATACAATTTATTATTAATTTCCTTTCATGCAGTCTTTGTTAATGATCTCTTTCTTCTCAGATAACTATGAGCATGCTCGTAAAAAAGCTCAAGATCCAAACTATGTAACCACGGATGAGGACAAATACGGTCGAAGCAAGCGCGTCTTGAAGCCAAAACGTCATTACGGTTATAGTGCTGGAAGTATTGAACCTGCTAAGAAAAAGAATAGATCATTCCAGTTAAGAAATGACTTTGAAAGTACCAGCAGTGAGGATGAGGATGCACCTTTTAATTCGGAAACTGCATTGAGTATTAAAAGCGGTAATAATATTGTTTTTATTGACAGTTTTTTTATATTTTTATTAATATTGTCATATAAATTAGTACAAATTAATCGGCACTCCGTGCCAAGACCAACATCTACATCAAAACGCCAGTGCACGGTTTAGGAGCCGGTTTTTGTGGCAAGCGGATTCAAGGAGGACATGGCGTGCACCAAGCACAAGATCCTCTCGGTCACAGATCACTTTTCGCAAGACAAGGCCTCACGCAAGTTTTCAGACTTCTCGACCTTTTTATACGGCCACATGACCGTCCAGGTTCACGTACATCACCACATAGTTGGCCTGGTGAACGGCGCAATTATTGAGCACGAGATATACACATACATTTTGACTTCCAGTTAAGACAAGAAGCTGGTGTTCAAAGTGATCGGCATGGAAATGTTAACATCTTGAACGTCCTGAGTTGCGGCTTCTTCAGCTTTATCCATAGCTCACTCGATTTAAACAGCACAAACAGCTCCTCCGGCACATTCGTCAGCAGCGAATGTCAAAAATACCAACAGGCATAACAACTTAGTAAGCTAGAACAGCAGTTTGAAGCGCGAAAAAAGTCTCAGCGAGTCACCGTTTCCTGGTTTCCAAACTGTTCTCATACTTTTGGTCATTCTGCTCACTCTAGCCTTCGGCCTCAGGCAGCCTCACATTGTCCATGGATTCGCTGATAGGCACTATCACTAGCAAGCTTTACACTTGTAAAAATCACGATTGATGCAACACCTATTCCCTCTTGAGGCGAGAATTTTTCGGTTTTCATGTCTAATTTTGAGACAAGAAATGTCTAAGCTTTCACTCAAAATTTTATATTTTGACTCAATATTCTCAGGTGTTTCGTCGTAGCGCTCCATCTTTATGTACGGCGAACCAGAGATCCCCTTGGCTCAGATGCCATACGGGTAAAGCTTTTTTCCGTTAAGTACACCAATGTGATGTACGGTAAGTCGGAACCTATGTATCCATTAACTCGATCATGGTGCTCCAGGACCTGTGTATCTTGAACTGAAAGCGTGCAAATAAGAGCGAACCGCTTAAGTTTTCTTACTTATTTATAAAAAATTAATCAATATAAATTTGAAAACAATAACAACCTTTAATTCCATTTATTCAAACTAATGTTTATTACATATTTCATAATATCAGAATATATAGCAGGTATAATCATTTCTTCAGTCTGTGTAATATGAAAATAAATTATAAAATTTATTTTTAACTTAGTTTAAAGAAATATTGTTAAATTTAATACGTTGATACGTTTTGTAATAGGTAAGACTCAAAACAGAAAGGATACTGATACTGCAGAAGAAGAATCTGGCAAAATATCAAGACAAAATGATAATAGCAAAATTGAAGGATCGGTGAAGGCGGCAGTAACCGAAAAAGGAGAACAGAAAAATCAGCAGGGGAAAATAATTATGGACGCTACGAATGCTATAGAGGAACAAGAAAACGGTAAAATTCTATTTAAATTATGAAAATAGAAAAATAATATTAAATATCATACATAAAAAAGTAAAACAGTCTGTAAATTGTTTTATTTTATTACATTCAAATATTCTGAGAGTAATATTTCCTCAATCACTTTGACAGTATTTTTATTTTTTATTAATATTAAAACACATTATTTTTAGCAAACAAAACCAGTGATGGCACTGAGAGAGATCCAAGTATTGAAACATATGAAGAAAATGAAAACAGTTTTGACAAAGACACCGAAAAAAGTAAAAAACATGCTACAACTGAAATAGCTGACAATTCTGAGAATGGTAATTACTATGATTTAAAAAACAAAAACAATTCTAAAATGTTTATGGATTTTTTAAAACAAAAAAAAAATTAAATGATATTTTTTTTATTTTTGGTTTTCATATAAATGTATTTAATGATAAGAATTCTTAAGGCGATATGTCAGAGCTAAAGTCACGGAGTTAGTGTCTTTTTAAATTAAAATTCATAGGTAATGAATGTAGTCTAATAAAACATATCAGGCTATTCTTTAATAATGGGAGAATCATATGCTTTATAAAAAAGTGATTTTTATTGTACCCTTTTGGCTCCGTAACCTCCCCCGTTTTTTTAAAATACATCAACAATGAAATAAACGGGGGAGGTTACGGAGCCAAAAGGGTTCAATAAAAATCACTTTTTTATAAAGCATACGATTCTCCCATTATTAAAGAATAGCCTGATATGTTTTATTAGACTACATTCATTACCTATGAATTTTAATTTAAAAAGACACTAATTCCGTGACTTCAGCTCTGACATATCGCGTTAAGAGTTTTCAATATAAATTTTCACCTGAAGTTAAATTCTTAACAAAAATTGCAATAGAAAAATAATAATTATTTTCTTTTTATTAGGTGATGCGTCCAAATCAGTGCAATCCACATCAGGTAGTTCGAATCCTGTTACTGAGCAACTCAAATCAGGTAAAAAATTATCTTTATTTTGTTAATGAAAATAGTACATTTACATAATTCGATTTTGTATTTGAATTTTTCATATTCCAGCAAAAGTTACTTTTTTTTATATTAAAATCAATTGTTTATTTAGCACCATACAGTCACAAATATTAATTCAAAAACCAACAAAAATAAATAATTTTATTAAATCTACAACATTTAGTTTTTTATCTGAATTTTACAAATTTCGATTACGATAAGCTTGTTATAAAAATTAATTAGAAATAAAATATTATGTCTTCTTTGGTAATGTATAGCAGGAATTAAAAAAAATATTCAATGGAAAAACTTTTTTTCTTTTTAGAATTTTGTTAGTTTTGTTAGTTTTGTTAGAATTTTGTTTTTCATGTTGTTTTTAATGGAACCATGCAAAATAAATACTGCTTGGATATATTCCAATTATTTAAAAAAAAAATTGTACATATGCTATAGGTTTTATTTCAATAATTGTTAATAGTAATTATTTAATGTGATAGTAATAATTTATTTTATGTTTGCAGACAACAATACAGTACCCCGAAGGAAATCTTTAGAAGAACTAATGGTTCCTTCTTCAGACAATATGGTTATTTCGACTTCTGCAGGTAATTTTATATTTAAGATGAAGTTAAATGTTCATTCAGCAAGAAAATAAATAAATAAATTGAAGTAAAAAAGGCAGTGATGTATATTGTAATGAAATATTTTTATTTTAATTTAAATAATTATATTTACGGTTTTGATGTATTTTGTAGGATCTTCTGCTTCGGGTGAAGTGATTTGTGAAGAACTGGATAAGTGGAAACGTATGAACTTGATAAAAATAACTGATACACTTTATATATAATTAATAATTTTAAATTCATTTTTTATGTAATCTTCAATGATTCATTTGTACTGATAATTTTAAAAATATTTTTTTTATTTCCAGGGGTAAACAAAGCGATGGCGAATAAAATGAGCGGTATGAATCTTTTCAACAAGAATTTAGAAGCTCGTGTTCAGAAACTGGAATCGTTTGCGAATTCTAATAATAAAAAAATAAATTTATTGGAAGATCTTTTTCCACTCAATAGCGCAGAAGATTTGGAACAATATGAGAAAGGATTGAAAAAATTCAAGGCATTACGAGAACAATTTGTAATTATTTTTATTTAATATTACAATTTGAGTATTAAGATACCAATAGCTAAACGGATAGCACATTTTGAATAAGATCCAAAAATGGAGAAATTAGGATATATGAACTCTGTGTTTCTTGGCTCTTTAGCTATTGGTACTTTGGCCTTTTGCAAATAAAATTTTATCTATTTTACACTAAAATTGTATGACTACAATTATAAGTGTCTCAAAATAAAATAAAAAAATAATTTAAGATAGATTTTTCCACTAAAATATTATGCTAATGAATATAAGTAAAATATTTTCTTATGATTTTGTAAGCTATTTTTTAAATTTATAGAATTGTTGTTATATCATTTGAATCATAAATTTATAACTAGCTGAAAATTCCGGCGTTACCTCGCGTTAAAAGATTCCAAAGATCCTCAATGTAAATTATTATTTGTAAATCTTTGGGAATAGTGAGATCGAAATTTCTTAAATTGTTTAGGAAGTCTCCAAATACATTTCGATTATTCCTAAAATAATTTTTTAAAACTTTTTTGTAGAAAATTTCTCAAATTATCTCGTGAATGTCATAAATAATTTTGGTAATTTCATAAACAATTTCATTATAGTTTAATTTAGAAAATTATTGAAAACAATTTCAAAATTTTCAAAATAACTTAAGAAATTTTTCAAAAGCAATTTGAAAAAAAAGAAACTGAAATCTGATTATTTCAGATCTATTTCAAATTTATTCAGAGCTTTTTTAAAACTTATGGAATTTTTCAGTCGCACTAATCCCGAAGATTCCCAAAAAATTTATTATTTTGGGAATCTTTGGGAACTTTTAACGCAGGACAATGTTTATATTTATATATATTTTAATTATTAAGAATTAAATAATTTTATCTATTTGTATTATATCGCAGGAAGAATATATTTTGCAAAGAGGAGGAAAAACGAGCAGAGAACATGCGTACAATGTTCTCGATGAAATATTTGGAGTTGAATTTGCTGCAATTTGTACGTGGAAAGGTCTTAAAAAGAATATAAAAATTGAAGGCTTGAATACCGAAACAATTATTACAAGTATGCTATTATTATTTTTTGTTTTTATTGAGTTAAATAAATATTCATACATCTTTTACTATAATAACAAATTCAAATTTCGTTTTTTTATTTTTCAGGAATTTTGAGCGACAAATACAATATTACTATAAGTGATGTCAAGGGCTTTATACAAGATCGATTTAATCACGCAAAAGATAGATTGAAATCTTATAAAAAAAAACAAGCTGCAGAAGGCAACATTGCTGAGTAGGAATTTACGATGACTATGAAAATGCGTGATATATGTGATACGAAATATGGTTTAAAACTTATATTTTTTTTTTTATTTCTAATTGACCAGGAATTTTTTTTTTTGTTTAACTTTGATCTCAGTTTACGAAAACTTAAAAAATGTTTGTAATGTCTAGATAAAAGTTAGTAAAAGTCTAGTAAAAAAAAAAAAATTACGTTTATATTTAATGTAAGAAGCGCCATGTTCTATTTCATAATAAAATTATCAAAAAGAAATACATGTATTAAGAAAAAAAGATTATCGTTTATTTGTAATATGCAAAAGCATTTCATTAAAGTAACATATATATAATATCAGTAATAATATTTGTATGGTAAAAAAATTAAAATATGTTTAATATAATGTGAAATTTATTAATTTCCAATAAAATGGTATTTAAAATGATGCTTTATCAATGTCTTTTTTCACTTTTATTTAACATGCTAAATTCACCAATAAAATATCAAAATTAAGAAAATCTTTGCGGTGCCTGTAAGGTATCTGAAAGGTGCCGTACGAAGTCACATTTTAGGAATAATTACGGTTCAT
>JABFPM010000978.1:0-23343 GCA_022817325.1 Idris sp. 1 HC-2018 | reverse complement strand
AATATACCTTCAATTAGAGAATTTATATATATTTGTTACACAAAAAGTAGCTAAAAGTGATTGAAAGGAGACTTGAAATTAATAAAATTGGAAATTAACTTATCATTGGTGAAATCTAAAATTGTGATTTTAAATGTATACATTTCAACTGAAATTAGGTTAATTTAATTCAGAAAAAAATTAATGCAAATTGAAGAGAGGAATTGTAAAGTCCCTTCTGGTTTAGCTACTTTCATATTATTTAATAATTTAATTATTATAAAGTTTGTTTGTTTATTTTATATACAGATTGCTAGGTCAATTGTATAGATTTGATACTGGGAAAGATTACTGATAAATGAAGACAACAATTTTGAATCACAAAGTTGGAGTCGAAAATTTGTAATCAAATAATATAATTTTGCAGGATTTTCTTGGTCTCCCGCATAGATAAAAAAAACTTTGATGTTAGATAACGCATAAGTAGAAAATGGTGTTTCAATGTAATCAAATTTCCTTTGATTTATTATTTTTGTTGTACAAATTAATCGTATTTAGCTTGTTACTTGCAAAACATAGGTAACAAATATTTTTATCATTTTTTGAAAAAGGTAGTTATTTATTATTAAAATTAAAAAAAAAGTTCCTAACAACTAACAAATTACAAACATCATGCATACGAAAAATTATTTCATATGAAAATCAAAATTTATCATTAAACTTTCCTCTACAGTGTATTTTTGTAAAATCTGTGATGAATTTTTTTTTTAGACAGTGATACAATTTTTTATTACAAAATCAGTATGAATAAAACTTTTTTAAATCGAATCCTCATCAATTAAAACAAATTTAAATATTTTTCGAAAATTATATAAATAAATATAATACAACTTTTAATACTGATATTATATAAAAAAATGTATCAGACTTCATCAGATTATAATTATAATTTACTAAACAAAAAATTTGAATTAAGACTAGTCATAATTTTTTTTCTCTATTTACATTTTTTACGTCATTTTCATCTAAAGCCAGTTTCTGTGTGAAAATAATAAAAATTGTCATAAATTGTTAAATATGTGACTTTTGAGAAATGTACGTTAAAATTTAGAAATTAAAATGAAATTCTTTTTTTTTTCTCAATATTCAAAAATAAAAATTACAGTATTGCAAGCAAAATTACAATTACCAAATATGTAAACGTATTGCCATGTAGATTTAGAATATAAAGTAAAGACATTTTTCTATCAATATTTATAAAATATTAAGCATTATTTAAACGCATAAGTGAATTGCATATTAAACAAAAAATCAAATATTTCCATAAATTTATATAATTGTAAACCGATGTGATAACATTTTATAACATGACTGTCATATGGTTAGATACGTAAACGATGGGAAAAAAGACCTAAAAAATCACCACAAATGAAAGTTAGCAACTGCACAATACGAAAAAGACTGCAAAATTATTTTTGCACAGCCAGACAAAAGTTTCAATCATTTTTTTTGTTTAATTATTTTTCTATTAATTCTATTTCAAGTTGAACAAAAGATCTTAAGCCGAATATAATTTCAGAACTGTGATTTGTGTGCACGTCTTCAGAACAGAAAAAGGAAAACAAAACAAAAAGATAATTTTGTACAATAATGAAAAAATTATATTTTAACATTATAGACGGTGCTTTTCATGTACATATTACCATCGCAACAACTTCATACTAAAGCGTTACATTTGTATGGAATATGTATGTGTAAAAATAAAATTTTATATCATATACATAAATAACTAATTGTGTAAACATGACATTTATGAAATACATATATATTTTGTTTAAACGCACGTGTACCATTTATTGAATGCAAAAAATTTGAGTTTGAATTTTTAAATGATATAATTTTGTTATTTTTTTGTCCATTATCAAAGCAACTTTGTTTTATTTTTATTATTTCTATTATTTTTTATCGGTCATTCACTAGTCGTGAAAGTCAATTTGAACGAAGAAAGCTTCACGCCAGGAAAGAAGTACTATAATCGAGTGCAGAACAACCTCAAGGAGGCACTGAAAAATACTTTTGATGTCATCTTGTGTTGGGAACCTCTGGGTAAAATTTTTTTAATATTTACAAAAAAAAATCTATTAATATTAACAAACAAAATTTTAATTTAAAATATCTTTTAATTGTGCAAAAACCACTTGTTAATAAAATATTTACAAAAGATTTACAAAAAAGGAATTATTCAAATGAAATTTAGTAATTAACTTTGATTTACTGTTTAACAGGAGATAAAATATGTCCATCTTCAGTGGCTGCGTGGTTTGACAGTCACGGTTACAACGTGTCTGTTTGTCAACAACAATTTCATCAGAGAACATCTAATGACACGCAATTTCCGTTGCTGGATCAATTAAGCAGCGATATAATTACAAATCTTAATAGCAGTTTATTAAATTTTTTTAACTGGTATGAATTTTTTGCTGCTGAATGCGATTTGTGAGTATTTATGAACTTTCACTTATTTAATCAATTACAACTGTCACTTGACTGATAATTTATTAACAATAAATTAAATTAATCTATTTTACAGGCCAAACGATGAATTACAAAAATCACTATCTTGGCCTGAAAAGTCATCATTGAAAAAAGGCGAAATACTTTTTATGCAGAGCAGAGGACTTATCTCCAGTGCGAGATTAGTTAAAATTCTTCACGCTGTCAAAGAGTACTTGGACTCGAGAAAAAATTTACCCTGGTGCATCGTCGACATTCACGGATTCGTAGACAGTCCTGTGAACTGGGACCTGACTGAAAACATGTTTTTCGTGCCAACGTGTGACAACATAACTGTTATTTTACATCCAAAAGAAGTGATAATGCGTCTGGTGGAACCTACTGTCAATACCAAAATAAAAAAATAAAGAAATTTTTCTATAAAGACATTTTTAGTTTTTTTTTTGAAATTTAATAATAAACGAGATTTGCAATTTAAGTATTTTAGGTGTATTGTGCAATACACTACATAATATTTATCGGTTACATGCAACATATATAAAAAAACACACTGACTAGATACCTTAATAATAACAATAATAATAATACTGTAAAATACATTGCACTATACTTTTTATATATATATAAAATTGCTATGAAAAAAATTGCGTTGCTTATTAAAAGTTACAGAATAATGTTTTGTTATGAAAAATACTTTTGTAATATATAATTATAAAAGAAATTCACTGATAAAAATAAATATGTAATGACAATTTGTGACTGTATAATGAAAAAGTTGTGACTGTCAATTAATTACAGTAAATCTTAATTGTTGTTTACAAAGCCTAATGTCCAACACAGAATAATTGATGTAGACACTCGTGGCACGTTACATTTATAATAACACATGCGAGCTTGATTCAGGAAATTTAAATTTCGTGTTGAAATCTTCTAAGCCCGATCCAACAGATGTGCGAGATTTAGAGCGTGTCATCAATTCGCCTATCTCATCGAGATCTCGGCTGAATCTGGAAAACAATTTATCAAATTAATGTTACATTCATATCAGATTTTTATCTCTGTAATCTATTATAATATAAAAACAATTTTTAGTATAAAAATTATGAAAAATTTAATTTCTCGTTTTTTTTTTTTTTTATTTTTTTTTTTTTTTAAAAATTACAAAGAAAAGTACACAAAAGAATTAAAAATAACAAGAAAAATCACCTGCTAACTGGACGACTCATATTATCAGATGAATCAGAAGAGGCTCTTATAACAGATTCACTATCATAAGAATTAAACTTTGTAGAATTACCTGTGTACAAAATAAGACTCTTTTTATTAATTAATTTTTTTAACGAAATTTCAAAGATAACACAAAGATGTTCATATCACTGAAAGTTAAAATAAAAATAAGTGCAAAAACTTATCTGATAAAAACCTTCTTTTGAAATTTATTGCAAAATGTGACGAAGTGATTTAAACAAAAGAGACATTTTGTACACTTTGATTTTTAACTTGATTGTATGTATCTTACATTTCGGGAATTATTTTGTAGAAAAACGTTTTTCCATAATTGTTTTTTTTCTCTAACATAATAATTATGTAACTGATAAGGAATTTGAATATAATAAATAAATAATTTAATGTAATATTTTTGTGTACTCTTATTATCATATTGAGAAGAAAAAAAACTTAAAAACAAAAGGAATAATACATTCATTCATGTTTCATTTTTAATGTAAATTAAAGTTTAATACAGTTGACTTACCAGAAGGAAATAGCATTGTATGCATAAGAATATCACGACTGAGGAGTGATGGAATTTCATCGTCTTCTTGTAAAAGGTAATTTGTGGGATCTACTGTAATTGACTCCACCATGTCGAGCCACTGTTGATTATGAGATCGGAATTTTTCTACTTTTATTCGCACTGCCCAATCTTTATTACACATCTAAATATTTATCAAAAATTAATTATTATTATTAATATAAAATCCGAAAAAAATTTTCCCATTTTTAAAAGTAATAAGCCAAAACTTACAGCAATGATATCTAAACAAGCATCACAAACTTCTCTGATAGATGGATTTTTGTCATGCATTAAATCTATTATGTACCCTGGTGCCTCTAAAATACAAAAAATATTATTACAATTTGTTTTTAAAGTAACAATTGCATTTTCATAAACAAGTTTACCGGTTTCTTTAATTAAATAATCACGAGTTGTATCATGCTTCAGTGTCTGATAAAACATATACATTATTTGCAAAACCATTTCATCGTCTTCTTGTTTAGCTGAAAAGATTTGATATTTAATTATCAGTAATTGTTTTATGAGGCTTCACTAGGCAATATATGAAATAAACTTCTTATACCTTTGAGTAATTCAATTAAAGACAAAAGAATATCCGCTTTGCACATTAGTTGTGCACAATCTTCGTCTGCAGCAGCAGTGCCCAAAAAAATTACAACTTCTAAAATCAAATCGTCTTGTGCTTTTCCTAAAAAAATAAAATTAATTTTACAACAAATAGTAATCAAAATGTATTTATTTTCAAGTATTCTAAATAATTTGAACTATAAAAACATACCAGGCACGAGATTATTACGAATCCAAGGAATAAGATTACATCTCTGGAGAATTTGTGAATAATCTAAATCAGGTAAGGCCAAATTACCCATTACACCTACAATTTCTAAAACAAAGTCTTGCATGTCGGTTTTATTTAGTGCCATAGCAAAATCACCGACAAATTCCTAAAAATATAATATTATCTTTTAAGAGGAAGGACATGTACTGCTGCCATGGAGTTAGGAACTTTGTATATATATAAAAATAATAATATAATTTTATTAATGTTTTGAAGAATTACTCGTTTTTTATGTCTAGGAGAATATTTTAGAGTTTTCAGAAATAATTTTTATTGACTCACTGACTTAAAAAACTTTAAGAAACTTCTTTTTTGTCATCTAATGAAAAGAAAGAGTTTGTTTAAGTTTTTTAAGTAAACAAGGTTACACAAATTTACTTCTAATATACAAAATTATTTTTCAAGTTATTAGAAATAACGACTAACTCTTTAAAACAGTAAATTGAGTCTCATTTCTTTTAATTTAGCAAATCTGTAATTGTTTGTAATGTCGATATAACTTTCCGTTTTAATTTCTATTTTTTTAAATTTCATAAAAAGAAATAATCTTACAACGAATTTTTCTTTGATGCATTCATGTTGCGAAATGTTTCTTATGATTTTCATAATTAAAGAATCTTGATTTCTGAAAGCCTTCTTAATTAAACCTTGCAAACGGTTATTTTCGATCATGAGTTGAGCATTTTTACTGTTGGCGGCCAAATTTATGCAAAGAGCAACCAATTCTGGTTTTATATCATCATCGGATTCTAAAAGCATGTCAGTAACCTGAAAGCCACAAGCACAGCAATTGAGTATATTTTTAGAGTCGTGTAATTTAGTTTCAATTTCAGTTCAATTACCATTGGAACGCATTCGGAGTTTGTAAACATGGTTTTTATTTTATCATCCATACTGGCGTGATATAATAAGCCCAAAATAGTCGACTGACTTTTTGGATCTCCTTTGAAAAAACATGTTTTTAATTAATTTTTTAAAGTTTTTTATCTTTTTAGAATTGCTTGTTTTATTGTGTACCTTGTGCTAATAGTTTGATTAATTTTGGCAACAATCCTATTCTTATCATTCTTCCTCTAAGTTTAGTATCAAATGACAAATTGAATAACAATTTCAGGGAAATTAAAACAAGATCCGGATTGTTGTTCTGCAGTAGTCTCGGTAATCTTTCAATTACTGTTTCTTCGGCCTAAAACATTAAATGTTTCATTTAAAAAAAAAGCTTTAAACATTAATACTTTTGTTAGAAAATTAAATTATTACCATAATTTCCTTATTTTCTCGGAATATTGACAATTTTTTTAAAAAAGTTACAACTAACATTAATAAATCTGTGTTAGTTCTGTCTAGAGTCTTAATAAGCATTCCAATTATATTTTTTTTACGCATTTTTTTCTCCACGTCGATATTTTCAGCAATGTTGAGTAACAAATAAAATGCGACTGAAAAAAATATATTTTAGATGTATTTTTTGTCAAATTATTAAATTAAACAATTAACAATACTGATATTATTATTACCTCTTAAAAGTTGTTCTTGCTTTTTAGTAAGACTTTTAAACTTTTTTCGACTTTTTTCAAAATCTTCTTTGAATCGTTTAATGTCATTTTCTGTTACATTTACGGATACGTCCAAGGATCTTCGTTTTATTTCAAAATCAATAGGTCCTTCCATGTTCCATAAATCATCAATTACTTTGTACTTTTTATCGCTGTTATCGAGGTTGCTAACAGGAAACAGCAATAAACCTGTGCTATTTTCAAAATGTCTTTTTCGTTTTTCCATATCTTCTTTCCATTCGTCATATCTTGTTAATTCAAAATCTATAATGTCCATACAAAGAGAACCAATCTGCAAAATTTTAAAAATCATAAATTTTAAGTTTTAATGTAATTCTCAAAAATATGTTTCCATAACTTACTCTATATTCCAAAACGATGTTGTGAAATTGACTGTATGTAGAAAAGCAGAAAAATATGTAAATTATGTTTGTTGATAATTCGATACTTTTTCTCCAATCCTCTCTCAAAACTCTTGCCAAAGCACTCAATAATGATTCTAAAAAATAAATAATTAGGTTGAAAATGTTTAATTTAAAAGTAAAAATCAAGTTATTATTTTATTAAAATATACCATTTTTTGTTAATTCTAATAAATTGTCCGGTACTCTAGCCAACTGCAAAATTAAGGAAGAACATTTTATTTTTCCCGGCATATCCTCATACAAAAGTTCGATGTAACTATCAACATTACTAATAATAGCTCGTTCTGTGTCTCCTTGGTCATTATTGAAAGAATTAGAGGATGTTGGTCGAAGCAGATGAGAGTGGTTGTCGTACCCTAAAAACATTCAAAATAATAAATAATTACACACTTTGTCCACATAAAACTAATTCGTTATATAATATTGTAAATTATTTACCAATACCATCTCCATTTGTTTTTCGATTTTGAAGATAATATATAAGCTGCTCTACTTCGTTTAATCTCGACTCGTGAATCAGAGAGCACTGTTCTATTACTTCTTTAGCCAGTAGTGAAACATTTGTATCAGCATTCAAACTTTTTAGTCTAATAATTTTTTGACATTCCTGCAAAGTTTTTAAATAAATTAGAGATAATTCTCAGGCATTTTGCATAAAAAACTAGATTTCTTACTTTGCGGTCTCCAAGCATAGGGTCACCCAACTGACCCAAAATAAGTGCTTCAACATCATAATTTACTATCAAAGCTTTCTCAGTGGGATGAACATCTAAATTTCCAGATCGTATTTTTCTGCAAAAAAAATTTATATATTTTAATTGTCACTATATTCTAGTTAACCATCAAATTGTATATAAAATACAATCAAATTAAATTCTACAAGAAAAAAATTACTCAACTAAAAATTGGTGCACCAAATTCAGTTATTTGGGTTTTTTAAACAAACAATATTTTTGGTTAAAAATAGTATTTTAAAAGTGATATTTATAGTCATGTCAGTTGAGTTTTCATAAGTAAATAAACTGATTGAAAATTTTTGTTTATCCTTGAAATCATCAAAAGCAGGTAATTGTATAAGAATGTGATTATTGATCGATCGCTGTTACCTCTTTAAATACGTAGCTTCATCCATTATGTCGCGTAAAAATTGTGTTTCCAAGTAAACTTGTGCAGCAAGCAAAATTCACCGGTAATTTTTGTGTTCCTTTTAAATAATAAAATTGTCCATAATTGTGTCCTGTAAAACTGTACACTGCCAAAAAATTGTCACAGACATCCGTAGCTGCAGAACCTGTTAAGCCGAGTCGTCAAGTGGACCTAACCTTATGACTAAGTACACGGCTTCGTGTTCGGGAAAATGAGCGACTCCGATTGGTCGACACGTTCCGTTCGTTTCCAAAAACAAATCAACAAAATGCTGACAACTGTGATCATATGATCGTGCACAAAATCAATGTATACATGTCATCTAACTTTAGGAATGATTCACATTTGTAATAATTTTAATCAGCGAGATTAAAAAGTGTCGTTTGACAAACAGATTTCTAAATTTTGTCTGTCCCATTTTGTTGACAAGTTTTTGCTGGACTAAACAATCGTGCGTTTTGACTGTCTTTTGTTTTAGCAAAGCAGCATACTTTGTTGATAATCAACGGTGATTTGTCTTTTGTTTTCCTACGAGAAGATTTTTGTTCTTGAAAAAGAATTGTTTATTGTAAGGTTAATTATTTCAACTACCAAAACGGGTGCAGAACAATCAGCCATGTCTGTTACACAGATGGAAAGTATCCTTTTTGCAAATTAATTGTTCTTTTGTGGAGAAGAATAAAGGTTATGGTTTTTTAGAGAAAGTTTATAACTATTCAGTCTATTGTTCATTTAGGTTAGGTTTTGCAGTAATTATATATGATTTATTAATGTTATTACTTATACATGTTATTTTGAATCTTTTTCTAAATTAAATATTGCGTCATAAAATTTTTACTTTTTACTGTTACTAAGATTTAAAAAATCATTTTTACATATTTTTGTCAAGTTAATTTGTGATCAGCCTTATACAGTTTAGTTTTTAATTTATTGCTTTTACAAAATAGTTTATTAAATTTATAAAATATTTTTCTTAGTAATATAAGGGATGAGTGATATATCGGTGAGGAAACTTCGATTAATCGATGTATCGATTTTAAATGTGGAAAAAATTATTTTCATAAAATCTTAATAGTTCATAATATTTTAGTTAATATTTTAAATAAATTATTAACGATTTTTAGTTTTCAAATATCTAATAAAAATTTGTCAAGCTTAAAAACATGTTTCCTTAATTATTGTAAATCATAGAAAATCTGTTCAATCTAAAATTTGCCGTCAAAGAATTGGAACGAAATTCGAAAAAATGCGAGAAAGAGGAAAAACTGGAAAAGGCCAAAATCAAGAAGGCCATTCAGAAAGGCAACATGGAGGGAGCCAGGATACATGCTGAAAATGCTATCAGACAAAAGAACCAGGCTTTAAATTACCTGCGAATGAGTGCTCGTGTAGATGCTGTAGCCAGTAGAGTTCAGACTGCACTAACCACTAGGAAAGTAACACAATCTATGGCAGGAGTTGTTAAAGCAATGGACGCAGCAATGAAGTCAATGAATTTGGAAAAAATTTCGGGCCTCATGGACAAATTTGAAAGTCAATTCGAAGATTTGGATGTTCAAAGTTCTTACATGGAAAATGCCATGTCCCAAACAACCACCGTTAATGTACCTCAAAATGACGTCGATTCTTTGATGCAACAAGTTGCTGATGAGGCTGGGTACATCATTTTTATGATAATAATAATTACATTTTAATTTAAAGTTGTATTACTTTTTTTAAGTTCAGTAATATATATAAAGAGACTAATCATGATTTTTTTTTGTTTCTAATTTTTTTTCTTTATTTTAGTTTGGAACTTAACATGGAACTTCCATCTGAAAATTTAAGTACCATTGGATCAACAACAAATATTAGCCAAGAACAAGACGAATTAACCCAAAGATTGGCTCGTCTTAGAGAGTAACAGTAACATTTTAAAATAAGTCTACACATACACAAATATATTTTGTTCATGTATATATAATGTTGTTTGTGATAACATTATTGAATACGAAGTTTTACTAAGCTGATTTATGTTTTGCTTTTATTAAAAAAAAAAAAAAAATTAAATATAAAATAAACTCGTATATATTGTAATGGCGTGATACATTTTCAAACGCTGAGCAAACTTTGTACAAATATACAGTTATTAAATTACAAAATGTTTACTTATACAGATTATTTGCTACATTCACATAATACATTTTGTATTCGACGAGTAGCTTTAACTTTCAGATGCTTTGATAGTATAATCACAACATTTTTCATTTCACTTGAAACAAATTGAATATGTTGTAAAATAGTCTATAAGATTTTTACGATAAGAATTTTTGTGCGGAATATTTATAATATATAACATTTATTTTAATTAAGATGTATATTAGATATTTTTAAGTCCTGATTCTTGTATAGAGTATTATATTTTATATGCTTTCCAAGTTTTAATTTTAATTTTCAATATAAGATAAATATAATACATTCTTCTTTCAAAATATTTGTTCGCTGTATGAAAAATGAACTTGTTCAAAATTTTATAACAAACTTGAGTTGTAATAATTAATTAAAATAATAAAAACAATAAATTAACTTTTAACATTTTTCTTATATTTGATTTGTTGTGTCAGTTTTTATCATAAAATTTTTTGACTCAAAATTAATCTGATTTCTAAAAAAATGATCGAAACAAAAATTTTCCGTTATAGGAAATTTACGCATCACTTTTTATTATCACTCGTTTAGCAAATTATTTTTGCATATGAAAGACGGCAATCATTCTCCGAAGTAAACTTTTTTTAATTACTTTTAATTACATTTAATTATCATTTTCGAACTATGTAATAATTAAAATTTATTATTAGAACGGTATAATTTTAATCGTTAGAATATGATTAAAGTCAGTCTAGTCAACACTTTTTTGCAAACAGTTTACAGCTGCTTTATTGCAAAATCATTAATTTAGCAAAACTTTTTTTCAAAAATTATGTCTCTTCTATTTTGCTTTATTCTAAAGTACAAAAAATAATTAACTCCAGTTTCAGTTGTGAAATTCCATCGTTTTTTTTCTTCAGCTTAATAGCTAAATGATCCAAAGCCCACGTATATCTTATAAAAAAGTAATTGCTTTCCATAGATTACACATGTCTTTTTAAATGCTATACAATAATCAGAATATAGATGAATTTGAGTGTGAAAATGAGAAAAGTATTTCGATAAATAAGTGAAGGTAAATTGAGAGGTCGGGTTCAGATGTCGAATCGCAATTAGTCACGCGACAGTCTTCCCTGGTTATGATTAGACTTCTCATCGTTTTGAAAAGCTAGAGGTGTTAGAATGTTTAATGCTAACAGAAAAAGCATAACGAATTGTATCAACTTCTTACACAACTGAGGTGGTCCCCACACTAAATTTTGATGTTATTCCACATCTGCACTCTAATAGAGCGTATCTAAATAATATACAAATGTGCAACAATATGTTACGTTTAATCCATTGTGTTAAATGGAATTCGAAATAAAGTAGCATGTATTTTGAATAGACAAAAAATCTGATTACAAAACTGTATTTGTTTAATTTAAAAATCTTAAATAAAAATATATACACCAGATGTGAAATAAAAAGAGATTAAATGATAAAAATGTCTTGTTCATTACAAGTTGAACAATTTTTGAAATCTGTTTCCTGTAAATCTTTTCTTTTGTAAGGAAACTAATTTGAAAAAGAAAAAGCAATATACAGAATCAGCAGGATTTGGTAATCAAATTTTGGTAACAGCCATCCATTATTAACAAACAAAATTAAACATTCAGGCCTCAAAAGGGTCAGAAAATGTCGCAAATCATCGTCCAGTATGCAGATGAAAGTTGTCCTTTACAATTTTTTATTTGGCTTTTCATTCAGCTCCTTTTTCGAGAATGAAATGGCCCTCCTCTCGTCACTATGGTCATGATCACACGTAACTTGCCGACAGGAAGAAAAAAAGAGATGTCTCATACATGATTCTCTCGAAAAAGTGACACGAAAAATGCATGCAGCGTTGAAAATGCGGATCTGTCGAGTGCTCTCGTTGTGTGTCGACAATCTGGGTGGAGTTAGGGCCCGAGAGGAAGGGGCCTCAAAAGTGCCGGCGACAATAGACCAAGGTGTCGTCTGAAAGCTGCGGTCTGTCATCAAACACGCCACTTCAAAGGTTGCCGATGATGCCTCTGAATGTGTTTATTTGGCTGATGTCAAATTTAGTTGCCGAGTCGGTCCGCAGGGGTTTTCACTTGAGCCACTTTTATTGAGAGATATAGATACATGCTCTGGAATCGAACGAGATTGGCGTATCAGGGCGTGGCTCGTGCGACCTTTCCAACAATGTTTGCGCCTTTTGCCCAAACTGTACGCATTTTATATTCAAAAAAGATTGCAGTCGATGTGTTGTGCCGGCGAGAAGGCATCTGTGCAAATCAATTTGAACGAGCCAATTTGTTTATCCTGATTGAAATATCAATGAGAAATAAATTTTGGAGCAGAGATTCAGATTCCTTAAAAAGAACAAAAACTAACTTGGAATCATGGAAAGTTACTCAAATAAATTGATTACTATTTTATATGTGCTATATCTTATACAATTTCTTGAGATGAATATATATATAAATGTTATATTTTGTAAAATAATTTTTAGTCATGTTATAAAATTTGTATGACAAATTTGAAAATAGTTTTAGTATGATTTTAGCAAATGAAAAATAAAACTGTATAGTTTTTATATTCAACTTTTTGAAGTCAACAAAATTGGATTAAAAAAAGAGTAATTTAGATGCGTAAATCTAATGTCATACTGCTTTGTACTGCGTATATAAAGCATTATAAATAATCTCGTTCTGCAGCTATGTCTCCCTTTTATTGTTGCGGTGAGAGCACATTGTGTTTTGTGGTCTTGGCATCATGCATCATCTAGCTTTCAAGAGCGTCCCTGTTTTTTTTGTCACGACTTTGACCTGTCTTCCAAATTGTCTTTTCAAATATTAGAAGCAGCGCTTATGTGATCTCACATTTCTAAGTCGTTGTAATCTGATATAGTTAAACCGATTAAATATATATGTTATTGCCAAAACAACAATAAATATTTTCCATTTCAATGGCGATTTATTTGTACAATAAGAGGATTACATTAATGAGATCACTTTCTGTAAACTTCTTATTTGTACAAGTGTATACATAAATTTGAACAATTTTTCATCAATATAAATACAACATTTTTTTAAAACAAATTTTTTTTTTAAAATTTACTTTTATCTTTCAACAAAATCTACACAGAAGCAATTAATTATTATTCAGATTAATTGAAAGTTACTTCATCGTGGAATTAATTGCAAAAAGTTCAAGTGAAAATCAATTGGTCCAATCTATTATTTTCTGAGCCTGACTTTCGCAACTGTAATTTCATAGTTATGACAAATTATGAAACTTTTTTTCGATATGAAATTAAATACCAGTGAGAAATTATACATAGTTTTTCCTCGTTGTATATATATAATTTTCAATCGTTTAAAGTGAAATTGATTTTAAAAACTACAATCAAGTAAGAAAAAAGAAGGAAAATCATTTATAATCATGTTTAAGAAGGTGTATGTGTGGGTATCAGCTTTAACATGTAGCGATAACTAAACTGAAAGTGACGGGCTGCGGAGTCGATGACGTGGTGGCACGGGCCATCTGGCCGGGTGCAATCCTTGATATAAACCGTTTCGGCGGACTTTGGAGAATGCACTCGCGCGGAAACTTCTTGTTGATTAATGGCAGAGCTCTGCTCCAATAGGAGAGGAGACGCGCGCTTTCATATTTCGTCGGACAAAGCTGGAAATATCACTGTAACATACATTTTGGAAAAAATTTAATAATACAAAACGCTGCTCAGTCGTAATAAAATTGAATCCCATACACAATTGTGACACTTTTGTGGCTCTCTGAATAAAAAGAAACGTTTATCTTTCAGCAGATGAACTTTTACAATTTTACAATAAATAAACATTAACAAATTATTTGAATATCAGATTTTGCCACAATTTTAACCCTTTACATTATATTATATTTTTTTATCAGTAATATTTCTTGCAGCTTAAAAAAAGAGAAGAAAACAAATTAGTTTTTGTTGTTCTGCAAAAAAATTGATTTTTGACATTATAAGCTGATATTATATGTCACTGCTCAATCAAACTTAAGAGGTATTCTTAACGCATATTTGTCATAAATATGTATAGTGAATCATCTTTACACGGAAGTCGCACGAGAGTGCGACACCCTAAGATATATAAGTCGTGATGCGGCAGCTTGTCAGATTCATCCGTGTGGAAAAGCATAATAAAATTTGTGCCGCCATACCAAGGGCGGTGACTGCGGTCGCACTCGAATGCTTTTCGAGGGTGGGTCTAAAAGCGAGAAGGCTATTATGGGGCTTGCCGTGGGTTGCACGGGGAACTTTCGGCTTTTGTGGCTTATGTCCCTCGGTAGTCTGGCAGGAGCGTGCGACTCCACTAGCTAGGGCTTTACTCTTGGGGCGTGGTGGGCTCGGCACAGATTCAAAGGGTGTCAGCGACTCTTGACCAACTTTTTCACTTTGATTTAGAAAACCTGAAACAAGTAACCCATATTAATAAAAGAAAATCAAATTGTAAGATAAAGCAAAATACTGTAGAATAATATTTTTTTAATTGATATTAAATTTTAATTGAAGCCTCGGGCGAAAGAAGGAGCTAAGTCGATTTAGCATGTTTTTCCATCCGAGTCATTTTTGAAATCCTACAAGTCTGAATTTTAAGAGAAAAATTATTTTAAAATTAAATTGTCTTCTAAAACTTCTCTAAAATAATGTTTACACAAATTATGTTTATTGTTAAGCAAAATCTGCTTTACGAATTAAAATAGGTTCCACTTGAAATATACCTTTACAAAACAATGATCAAATATTTTATTAATAAACATTACATTTTCATTGAATAGAGTTCAGTTAGTTTCGTTTGAAAAATGTATAAGACAAATTATTAAACAATATTTTTAACTTTAAATTAAAAACTTACAAAAACTGATCTGAAACATATTTACTGATGAAAAAACAAGCTAAGTAGTCTCAACTTCCAAGTGTCATAAAATTGATTTTATTCAGACTAAATTCATTTATAATACAAGTACATTTAAAAGAGATGTCAAAGAATGAATTAAAACTTCTATAACATGCTTATTTTTCAACATTATAAGTATTGTATTTATAAGTTGAATTTTTAAATTGAAATTTCTCAAAACACGAAAAATCAACTTAACATGTTATTCCATGCGAGGCTTTAATTGTTTTGTTGCAGATTTTATTTATTTATTTATCGAGGTAAACTTTGTATGTTCCCTTTGTACAAAAAATTAATATAAAATCGATAGCTCTTACGAACAAAGACTTTTCTAAAAAAATTGGTGTAAAACGAATTGTTTTAAAAAATTGACGAGAATCGACTCGTTTCAATAATTCACTGATGATCGAATTTTTTAAAAATTTTAGCGAAAATCTCCTTGTTCGGAAAAATTTATGAAAAACGACTTGTTCAAAATAATTAGTAAAGAACCACTCGTTCCAAATCATCATCAAAACCGTGTTTTCCACGTTTATAATTAATACGTAAACAAATAAAATAATACGTAAGTAAAAAAAAACAAAACAAAAAAAATACTTTTTTGAAACGAGACAATTTACAATGGTAATTCGAAACGTGATCACTCTTGGTGATATTCTTGAAACGAGGTTTTGGTAATGATTTGGAACAAGTTGTTCTTCACTAATTATTTTGAACAAGTCGTTTTCCATCGATTTTTCCGAAACAAGGTGATTTTCACCGAATTTGTTAAATAAATCGATATTCGTAAGATCTGTCGAAATATGAAAATTAGTTTTACAATAACTGTGACAGAATAAGTCTTAATCCATAAATATAATTACATATACTATATCACAGGAAAAAAAAAGAAAGTAAAACAAAAAAGTCAAAATATAACAGACAGAAGGTTTTCAAAACTCATTGAAAAAATATTTCGGGTAGGAAATACATAAGTTCTAATAATCCACTGAACTATATTGCAAAATACAAAATTGGTTTTATAAAAGATCTAACTTTTTTATACTGAAAGAAGTTTGAGTGTTATTTTTTGAGTATACCTTTTGCTTATGAATAAAAGAAGAGAAAAAAAACTTACGTGATTGACCGTTCGAGAGATTCTTTTGTAAAAATGTCGAGGCTTGCACATGATACATCATGGTTAGTTGACATCGCGTAATTTGAATGATCTGTCACCAAAAGTTTACCGCCTCTTTTTTACTTTCGATCTTGTTTTTATAAATAACATGTATCAATTTGTCAGGCCTACATTCATTGAATGTTACACACTTTTATTTGCGAAAAATTGATAGTTATGGATTAGTCGGACTTGTCAATTCATATATTCATGTGCCTCACATTTGATTGAATTATTCTTATTCACTATTCTTTTTTTAATATAATGTAGGAAGGCTTCTGTATTTTAAAAAATAAATTGATTTAGTTTGTCTATTTTACTGTTTATATTTTTATAATACAAGTTTCGTATTTATAAATTATTATGATATTAAAAGTTGTTACTTTTATTTAACAGTTTTTGTTTCATCAACATAATGCCATTTTATAGAGATAGAGAGAGTATTCATCAAGATAAAATTGCACATATGCAGTGCACACAAAGACATTTTGGGAGCGCTTTTTGAGGGTGGAGCCGTATCACTGGATATTGCTTTCATTTATTTTGCCACTTTGTTCTGTCATTGACTGGTTACCCTCTGAAAGTCATCACCCCCTTTTTTCTTATCTAGACCTAGAATATTAAACAAATGTTTATTTTATTACGTTTATAATAACAAACTTTTACATTATTATTTAATTTGAACTGTTTTCATTAAATATACTTAATTTATATTAAAATAAATCATTATGTAGCTGTTTTTTATAAGTCACACAATTATAAAGATAAAATTATTTTACAAAAATATATTCCTAAGATATGTGTTACTTTATTAAAAAATATAATAAGTTTTACTGGTTATAAGAAGTGTATAAAACTTTTTTTATATATAAAAATTTAAATGTTAACATAGAAATGTATTTCTTTTAAAGTAGAAATGAATATAATATTGTAAAAATAAATGATAAAAACCTGCGATGTTTTTATACACAATATATGTGAACAAACCCAAATGAATTTGTATTTTACTCTTCTCCCTTTAGCTGTTGTATTCACTTTTTGACCTGTGTACCCCCCAAAAGCTACACTCTCGTGAACGCCCCAATATCGGTGAATGGCCCCTTTTCTCAACTAGGAAACTCCCCTTGAAACTAACCCTCAACCATAAAAATCGGCTGTAGGTTTTGGAAGGATCAGTGTTCAAATTGTCCTCTGCCTTAATAAGTCGTGCTTTGCCTGTAATGCGAAAAGATATTTTAGTACAAACTTTTAATTATTTCTAAGGATTAAACAATAAGTGAAAAAAAAGTGTTTGGATTATTCTAAAAAGTGGAGTGGTGTGCAAAAATGTGTGACACTACGAGTAGTGAAAATTTTTTTCGTCCATGGGATAAATCACCAATGGAACTTGATATTAAATATGAAAAAAGTGATGAAGAGAGAACTATTGGAGAAGACAATCACTTATCCAAAACATTTGGTAAATATTTCTTTAACATTTTTAAATTTTTTGTTTTTTAAAGTTTGCACCGAATTAATTATAATAAATTAATAAAATAAATCTTCATTTTTGTTTACTTTTACTAATTTCATGTTTTTAATATTTACAATTCAATTTGTTCAAAAAATATTTACTACTTAAAATACAGTTTAAACTTAATTTTTAAATTCCAAAAAAGTTTAGTTTTTAATTTTTGCTTCTAATTTTTGGTACAGGATACCAGCCTCTAGAATTGTTAAGTGACTTTGTGAACCAAACCACAACTGAAATTGACAAAACGAGATTATCAAAGTCTCCAACAACGTCCATAAACAATACCACGATGAAAAAAGATAAAGACGACTATTACCACTCATCAGCTTTTAGCCCAATTTTGAATTCTGATTCTGCCATGTTACCAAGCCTTCGAAGCTATCTGCCACCTTTTTCCTACAACTCTGACCTTCTAAATGTGCACTCGCAAGGATTCATTGCGATGGATTGTTTAAATCATTATGCAGCCAAAATTCAGGACGAAGTTAATTTATTACACCAGCAAGACTTGGTTGTTAAACAGTTGAAAAAGCTCAGGCCTAAAAAATACAAATGTGATTACTGTGAAAATGCCTTCAGCAATAAGGGACAACTTAAGGGACACACTAGAATTCATACAGGTAATATTTTTTATTTGAAATTATATTTTATTTTACTTTGAAAAAATATATTATTTTACTTTTAAAATATTTGTTAAAATAAAATAAAGAATTTTAAATGTTCATTTTTGTAACAGAAATATTGTTCATTTTGCAGGTGAAAGACCTTACAAGTGTGACAATATAAACTGCGGAAAAACGTTTACAAGAAATGAAGAACTGACGCGACACAAAAAGATTCATACCGGAGACAAGCCACACAAGTGTCCCTGCTGTAACAAATGTTTCGGCAGAAAGGACCATCTAAAGAAGCACATGAAAACTCACGAAAAAGGGAGTTTCAATTATCCGCCGTCATATCAATTTGCTGGTGCAATTCCATACATTCCGGCATCCGTGTTATCACCGTCGCAAACGTCACCGGTTCCGGTAACGTTTATGTATCCATTTATATAAAAGAAAGGGGAAAGTGTTAAAAACAGTAATAATTCATTATAAGATTGTGATATTAAAGTAAAGAAAAATCTATTCTTGATACAGAGAAAAAAATTTTTATATCAATTTTTGAAAACTAAATTAAGATATCAGTTTGTTAAAAGTACAAGTTTTAAATTTGATAAATACATTTTTTAAATAAAGATTTTGTACAATTAATGAAAATTTTTAGAATTATATAATGCATTGCGGAATTGATACAAACAGTTTGGATGTGAACAATATAGTTAATTAAGAGAACAAACAAATATTTTTAAAATATTTTGGATGTGAACAATATAGTTAATTAAGAGAACAAACAAATATTTTTAAAATTTAAAAATTTCTAGTCACAGCATTTAACAGTAAAAATAGGAAAAAAATAGAAAATAATCTTATTGCCTTTCAAAGCATAACATGGTGTTTAATAAATTTCTAATTTTTCTTATTTTTTAATTACATATTTGCGAATTCAGAAAAAAACTGTAAATAATTTACATTAATAAGTTTAAATTGTAAATAATTTGTAAATGAAAAACCACGAGTAGAAATACGTTTGTAACGATGTAAAGTAAGGAAATTGGAATTTATCTTGTTATATAAATGAATAAAATTTGTTACCATAAAAATTGTACGGATTTCTTGTATATTTTATTACAAAAGATTTTTGACAACATGATAGTTTTCACAACCACCATTTTCTTATCGATTAAATTTAAGATGGCGTCACCAGTAATCCCTTGATAAAATCATAGGGCAATCCCCTTCTTCAATTATACACGACATTGGGGTTGCGCCCCTTTGATTCAGGTTCTGAACGGTTAGTTACCGCAAAGCTATTCGTTTTTTTTTATTCCATCGCAGTTTGGGGGATTGCGCGCTTGTATATGAATGTTTCGGGTTATTGGGGTGAATCGCGTCGCGTTCAACAAAATAAGATACAAACCACATCCGAATCAATTATGGCACCCCACGAAAAAATTTCATCATTAACAACTCAGGGAAATCTAGTACAGACACAGATGGAATTAAATTATGCATTAAAGCTGAAAGTGATCTTATAGCTACATTTAATTTAAATCAAAAGTATTTTTATTAAACTTAAAATTTAATTTATATTATTATTATATTTTATAGTTTTCTTGTGTTGAAATAAAAAAACATTTTATAAATATTAATAATTAGTTTTATTCAAGAGGATATTTTATGTCGATTGAGAAATTTAAAGATAAAATGTCAGTATTTATACGTTTTAAGGTGTTAGATATACAGTAGCTGTTCTACCTCGAATAGGAACCCTGCTGTTTTATTCAATCATACTGGACGACCGGACCCTCACTCCCTTTTCGTTGCATTGTAGGTCTTTCCCAGTTCAAATTCTGTTAATTTTCAATTGCTAATACAGTATTTTTCAAATTATACTCAAAAACTTATTTGTTTAAAATATAAATTAGTGTTCTTAAATGTGTAATTAAAAGGTTTTAATTCTAAATAATTTTTAAATTTAATTTGATTCAATTACATAAACAATAAAATTACTTGTTATTAAAAGTTCTACAATTTTTAATTGAAATTTGTTTGCTAATATTACCGAATCGTTAAGGGATTTAAACGTGAAAGCATGTAAAGGAATTTTGAAAATTTCACATGATCAATCTGATCTATTATTATGCCTCTGTCATCCTTAGTATTTGTGTAAGTCCTCATATAAACAGCGGAATCAAAGGGAAGAGAACTCCCGGGGTGTGCTGACTGTCTGATATATGAATCTCCATCACCCGCAGGGCCGTCCTCTTGCGAACTTGCTTTTGTCAACTGCCTTGTTGATATTTCGAATGATACTTCCTCCTTCCTGTTTCATTTTCTTTTCTTTCTTCCCGAGAGATTGTTACGCAACAAATAACGTTAACAAAATATAAATCACTATTAATACAATACAACTGGTATATAATAGCGTTTCTCACATCAAATTAAAATCAGCACCTTTTCTGTGTGTCATCTAATTCACAGCTTGAAGTCAAAAAGTGATACAATTTTAACATTAAAGGTTCTTTAACATCTTATTTTGTGATCAAAATTGTATGATTCCCAAGTTATTACAATGCAGGTATACTAATAGCAGTTATTCTTTGGTAATGGCATTTTTATTAATAAATTTAAAGAAATGAGTTTCATTTTGTTGTCAATTTTTTTTTAAATTAGTTGAAATTGTAGGTTTGAAATATTTAGTTGATATCAATTTGGAATATAATCTTGGAAATGAAATAATATACCTATATAAGTAACGGTCTAAATAGTACTAAATGGTTGCAGGCCAAAACTGGTGACAAAGGTTCACAGTTGCGGAACAAAATGATGTGATATAATTTCAAAGAGGAGTCTCGACAAACGAGATCAATTCAACAAAAACGAAGGATCTCTCTATTCGAGTTAAAATGCCGACGACAAAAGTGTCACTGTTGTACACTTGAAGCGTGTCCAAATTGTAACCCTAAGAAGGTCTAAGTTTCGTCTTTAAAAAGTTATTTACAATAATTTATATTTATACTAAATATAAATTCAACAGTTTATTAGAATTTTTTTATATAATAGACGTGTTGATTTTATACAGATCTAACATTATATTTCACTTCATAAATTGGTTCACTATCATAATTTCCAGCAGGACCATAATTGCAAATAAGATAAGACGTACAACCTTCGTTGAAATATCTCATCATTCCACATCCTATTAGTGTTGTTTTTGCCCAAACCATTTGGGTGTAATGTGCAGTTCTTTTGTCAAAGCTATTTTTTAGTATTAGTAAAGGAAAAAACATTATTTTTATAATTTACAAAATATAACTTGAAAATATAAAATGTACACTGCCGGCCAAAAGTTTGGGCAGTTCCAAATCTTACCAAGTCATGTTAACTTCTATTTGATGTAGTTTCGTGATTTATTTAGATAATTGCTAATAAATTTTTGTTTTTGAAAGCTTTAAGTTTTAGCTTTTAAATGCTCTAGTTAAAAATGTAGTTTGCTTGATTTTTACTTAAAAATTACTCTTTTTAGACAGAAAATTTCAAAAGACCATATCTCCCTCAAAAATGATCGTAAATCCATTTTTTTTATTGAATTGAAGATAATTTGACTAGCTTTAAGAGCCATTTATTCAACACATTCAAAAATGGCTCAGAAAATTTTTAAATATAATTTATCATTTAATCAAAATTCTCTGATCTTACTGAAAAGTAATATTAACAGGAAAAGCAGTTTAAATTTACGGTAAATTATTTTTTATTAATTTTGAAGTCGTTTTTTATTCATTTTTGATTAAATGATAAATTATGTTTATCGCCAAAATTTTTGAATCTGCTGAATAAAAGGCTCTTAAAGTTTAATAAAAGTAAAATTATCTGCAATTTAAAAGAAATTGGTTTTACGATAATTTTTTTAAGTAGATATGGTTTTTCAAAATTGCCTGTCTGAAAAGTGCCATTTTTTAAGTAAGGGGGTGCCACAACCCCCAAAATTAAGCAAAATACATTTTTGACTAGTGCAATTAAAAACTAAAACTTCAGGCTTTCAAACTCAATAAATTATTTGTAAATATCTAAATAAATCGCGAAGCTACATAAATGAGAAATTGTTAAAAAGACTTGGTAAGATTTGGAATTACCGAAACTTTTGCTCGGTAGTGTATGTACAGTAGGATTTCTCTATAACGAATCTCAAGAGGGAAAAACTTTTCATAGTATAGATTTTTTCAGTAAAAGTAACATAACAGAGGGATTTACAAATTTGAATTTCGTATTTTTTCTGTTTAAAGATTTTGCAGTATCTTGTGTTAACAATAATATTTTTAATTTTCATTTATCTTAAAAAGATATAAATAAATTAATATATAATTATAAAGTTATTATACTTCTTATCATGATTCGAATTATAGATGTACATGTCAATAATTTTCGTATTATAAAGACTTTTTTGTTCGTTTATCGTTTTTACTTAAAATTTTTTCTTCGTTATAATCTCTTAAATTTTTGCATTATATAGAGGAATTTTTCAAAAGACGTGACATTTTTTTTATGTTGTAAAGATTTTTTCTTTATAGAGAGATCCAAATAGATATGTAAAGCATATTTACTTGAAAGACACAGCTTCTTCGCGATTAAAAATTTCAACTTCATCATACCATATTTTTATTAGGTTTTTTACTGTCAAAGAAGAAGCATTATGGTCCCACATTTGAGCAGCATTTTGGCCAACGACAAATCGTT